>JALPQD010000989.1:0-147091 GCA_023101885.1 Typhlomys cinereus
GCTCCGACGGAGAGGAGGCCAAAACTGCAAAAGGTAAATCACGCCACCAGGAGTTGAGTTCTGACCTGTGATGGCCACCATCCTTTCAGCTAGACTTCTCTCTGCCAAAAGGAAAAAAGTGTTTGTGAACTCGAAATGCTGAGTCAGTAAAATTACCAGGCAACCAATAATGAGCTTAATTACGTGTCTGTCTGGAATGAGGGCCAAATACTTTGCAAAGTATTTCCTATAAAGAAAAAAAGGCAGTGATTTTGTGTGCGTGCACACCACACACCAACACACCACACACCACAGACTTCAATTTATATATATAATATCTATTATATATTATATATATATATTTATATATATATATATATATATATATATATAATAGTGTATTTTTTGTAGTTCAGACTGGTCTTTTGTTTTACATGTATTTATTTGTGTGTGTGTGCGCGCGCATGTGTGTGTGCATGTTTATGTGTTGGCACATGCATGCCACGGTATAGTGTGGAGGTCAGAGGACAACTTCCAAGAGTCTGTCCTTCCCGTCTACTGTGTGGGGTTCTGGAGATTGAACTCAGGTCATTAGGCTTGACTGCAATCTCCTTTACCTTTGAGCCATCTCATAAGCCCTCCAAAAATGTTTTCCATGTTTGCACACATTTATTTAAGCAAGAGTGGACCATGGCATGGGTCTTGCCTGCAGGGTGAAGAAGTTAAGGGGGGGACTAAGACGCTGGGGTGAGGGCTGATACTTCACTCCCGGGAGCACGACAGTATGGCCTTGGGCAGCCTCTCCCCTCCGGGCTTCCGTGTCCTCGCCTGTGAGACAGGCAGAGGGATGGCACAGAACCTAAAGGGCTTCGAGGCTCCCGAGTTAAGCTGTGCTCCTGACACGTGCTAGTTCTCCGTAACGACAGCGCTCTCTTAAATCTCCCGCGTTTGGTGACGTCATCAGCGCTGCCAATTGCTCATTATTCAGGTGTTCCTCACAAGCTTCCTCTCACTGCTTTCGCCTTTTTTTTAAGCAGGGGTGCCTTCTTGTGGGCCCAGACTCAAACTCACAATCCTCCTGCCTCAGCCTCCCAAATACTGGGATACACGCATTACTGGCACATTCTACCACACCTGGCTACCACAGTTCTGCATCTTGCTGTTCAAAAAGGTTGAAAGGAAGGATAGTTGGTCAGGAACTACTTTTTGAATGTCTGGTGATCGTTTTTGAATTTTACAATGAACATGCTTTACTTTGCTCAGTGGGGGGGAGGGGATTACCTAAGAAAGGGGGGAGGGGAGGCACCAAGAGCACAGAAGGAGAACGATTCTGGGAACAGCTGCATCTCCAGGCAGACAGATAAATCTGGGGTGGCCTTTGATGTCTCTCAAAGCACAGTCTGGAGATGAGTCACGGCTCCCAGAACGCTTCATCATCTCTCAGCGGGAGTCTGCGCAGGGACCGCAGGAAAGCATCAGTAGCACGCTCACTTCCTGCCAAAGCTTTAAACCCAAATAAGTGTTTTCATTTCCCAAACGCCTGGCTCTGGGGTGCCAGCCTCCTGGCACAGCCCTTCTAGACTCCCGGGGTGAAGGCAGCTTGGGTGGCTCTCAGCAGCGCAGTCGCCCTGACCCTGCTTTGCTGAGACCTTGACAGTCAGCCGTGGTCTCTGGGAGGAGGGGGGCAGAGGCTCTGTCTTTACAGGGGGTGCTGTGCACACTGCAGGTCTCAGCATGAAGTCGGGGTGTAGAGATCTCAAACACAAGGGGGGCAAGCAAGCTGGTGGCTGAGGTGCTGACATGGGATGAGGGATAGGCCTGGCTCGTTGCTGAAGATTCACCTGTTCAAACATGAAAATCCAGAAGAAAGGTACTTGATTCCAGTGAGTTACTTCAGCCTGCCAGCCCCAGAGAGGGGCCTGTGAATGCAAATTCCTGGAAAGAAGCTGCTGTACGTTGGAGGCTGATTGACTGATGAGAACCTCCATGACATGGAAAGATCTAGAATGTTGCCGGTGTAGAGTCAGATTGCCTTGGATCCTCATTGGTACCCTTAATAGTCATCTGTTACCCACCTCTGCACATGACCTAACATCCTGGTAACTAGGAGGTACTTTTTTCAGAATGTACAATCAGATCTCTGGTTTCCACCAACCAAAAGACTAAGAATGTCCTCAGATAGCATCTATGGCCTATACCAGAGAGTTTCCTGCTTCGCTGTAACCCACCTATCTCTGTTTTCCCCCAATGTCTTTGAGAAGTATCTTGATTTATGGTTTCCTCTGTTCCATGGTTTTATAAAGTCTGGTAAAACTGTTACCATAGCGGAGCACAATGAATTGGGGGCAACCTGAATGTGTGTTCCTGGTCATAGTCACTCATGTACTTCAGAATAAACTCCCTCTTTATGCCCTTGAGGTGGAGTTGTGATTCCTCATCTATGGTTAGTGGAAGAATCTAACACCAAGAGAAGGAAGCCACAAGTAGAGGGTGCCTCTTCTCTCCACGGTCCTCCCTGGGGAGCTCTCCCTCCTCCCACACTGGCCTCTCTGAAGTCCCTTCTGTGACCTGCTCCTCAGAGAAAAGTTAATTCTGACTGGCTCATTCAGAGCAGAGAGAGGGTGGGGAGGGTGGCTCAGAATGCCTGCGCCCTTTTACTTTCCAGGAACAGATTTCTGCAGCAACATTCTTCTGCTCCTCCTCCATGCCCACTCCAGCAGTGATCACTCCAAGAAGGCCTGTCCTGGTTTTCCATCTGTCCAGTTGTCTGTCTGCACGGGTGTGCGTGCAGCTGGCCCTGCCTGGAAGAGGGATGCTCAGAGAGCTGCTGGATCCTAATTCAGCTCCAGGGACCACCAGACTCCCAAGTGAGCCTGCGACTGCTTCATCTGGATCGCAATATCTGACCTCGTCAGTCCTTCTTTTTTCTGGAATTGCAGTTTCTATGGACAGGACATAGAATGGAGCCCTTTAGGTGCTTCTACCACAGACATAGCCGATGTTCATCTGAGCTGATAATTCACGTATAAACCAATTCGAGGGGCTGTGGAGAAGGCTCAGTGGGTAGGGTGTTTACTGTGTGAGCATGAAGACCTGAGCTCAGCTCTCAGCACCCCTGTCAAAGCTGGGCCCAGTGGCACCTCTCTAACCTCAGCTTTGGTGTGGCAGAGACAGATGAGTCCAGAGATCTGCTTGCCTGGTAGTCTAAGCAAAACAGTGAACCCCAGATTCAGTGAAAGACCTTGTCTCAAAAATACGGTAGATAGTAACAGGAGAAAATACCCTATGCTGATCCCTTATGTAAACACACACACACACACACCACACACACACACACACACACACACACACACACAGAGGCGAGTGAACATGCAACAAGTACAAAACACACAGACTAATGCATACATACATGCACACATGTACATCTATACACATGGACTAGTACACAAATGTGCACACTTGTATATAACACACATACATATATAGGCTAGTGTACACATATATATGCGTAAACACACAGGGGCTAGTTATACACACATGCATAACACATACCCACATGAACTAGTACGCATGTGCATAAGAAACACGAGCCAGTTCACAGACACATGCACATAGGTGCACACACACATGGGCTAGTGCACATATGCATAGTACAAACATGGACTAGTTAGTGCATACACACGTGCATTACACACATACATAGGTGCACAGCCCATACATACACACATGTGCATAGCACACACGCACAATTTGAACAAAGGAAGAAGGAAAACCAAAAGGTACAGCAGAGGCTCTTTAGAGGAGAAAGGGTACCTGCCCACCCAGGAGGCAGCCGTGCCTAGTCAAGCTTCAGCCTGGATCCTTCTACCTCGTGATCTGTCTTCCAAGATTTTACCCCAGCTGCCAAGCCTCACCTGCAAACTTTCTGTAGCAGCACATTTCCTAAGGGCAAGCTTTAGGCTCTGCAGGATATCTAAAGAGAGAGGACGGCTATTCGCACAATGGAGCAGGTTAACATCGTTTCAAAGAATGTGTGAATACAGCAACCCCCGCCCGCCCATAACGTAAGCTGTAGAAGAGAAGGCCATATTGTGGGAGAAGTGAAAATCAGATGCCAGCTTAAGATGCTGAAGGAGACTGGCAGACTCTCATGGACTGACAGCTTGGAGGCTAGAGTATGGGTAGCTTTTATTTTTGCATCTGTATTTTTCCGCGTTGTCTACATGATAGATAAGCATGCTACTTTAATAGAAAGAAAAGCCACAGCGTGGTCGGAAGGTAATTCAATATCGAATAAAGTCTGGGAAGACACAGAAGAATGGTTATCTGTCTGACCCTACTGCTTAGGCCTGCAGGGACAGATGGAAGGCCCAGGGATGCTGTGGGAGGAGGCTGTGCAGAGCTGTTCTCCCTTTTTGATGACTCTCTGCAGAGCTGGCCACCGGAGCTGTCTCCATGGCCAGAGCTCACTGCTAGAGCCTCCTGCCT
Organism: Typhlomys cinereus; assembly: GCA_023101885.1. NCBI lineage: Eukaryota > Metazoa > Chordata > Mammalia > Rodentia > Platacanthomyidae > Typhlomys > Typhlomys cinereus. The sequence goes on from JALPQD010000989.1 coordinate 4,468, forward strand.
CACCTTTGCCTTACTTATTGCCCTCTATTCCATCTCCTGAGCCAAATGCCCACACCTGCCTATTCCTTCCCTTCTGTGGGGACCACCCAGCAACCTTGGAAGGGTCCCTCCTTTGAACCTCAGGAAGAACGGTTCCTGGGTGGCCAGAAGAGGGAGCTGTGAGGCAGCCCAGGCGCCAGACTGCCAGGATTTAGGTTCCAGTACTCGTTAATGAAGGCCACTGGGTAACAGGACGTGATGATGCCCTGGTGGTGGGGGCTGCAGAGTTCACGGGAAACAGTTATGCACAGTCTGCAGCTGAGTGGGATCTGAGGCTGTGAAGGAAAGCCACATCCCTCTGCACTATCCCTCATCCATGTTTGGCTCCCAGTCCATGCCCGCAGCTTGCCTGGCCAACCCCTCCCCTCCCAGGATCCTTCGCACCTGCCTCCTGCGTGCACCAAGATGGTTATCTTTGCTTTTGCCCTCAGTGATTCTGGGCTTGTTGGCTATAGAGGCTCCTGACTCAATATGACCAACCAGAAGGACTCAGGAGCCGCCTATGGGCTAAGAGGAAGGACCCCGAGTCCCTGTGCCAGCAGATAGTTGGTTCAGTGAGTGGGCTGCACCTTGGACCTTGGACATGAAAGCCGGGCCTCCCTCGGGGCCAGCACAGAAAGAGCACTGTGTCTTGAGTGACTCTCCTCTGGCTCTTCCTGCTAGACACGACCTTCTCTGCTGAAGAAATCAAGGAGATTCACTTCACAGAGATTCACATACACAAACACTTGTACACATACACATATCACACATACGCCATCACATTATACACACATACATGCATACAACACACACTGCACACATACAACACATATATACACACAACACATACACAAAAACACACATAAACTCTCGCAAAGACCACACATACACGCATACATAGACAACACTCATGCACTGCATGCTGTTAGAAAACAAGAGAGGAAAGAGAAGGAACACAAACCTGGGTTGTATCTGCAAAAAGTTTATTCTGAATTCCATCCAGGGAGTAGTGACTTCCCACAGGATAGCAATCACTATCATTTTGGGGTTAGAGGTATGAAGCTTTTAATGGTTAAGCCCAAGGGAAAAGGGTTTTGGCTTGACCAGTTTGTTTGCTTGTTCTTATCAGTTTCCTTGGGATGACCAGTGTTTGCCCAGTTGTCTGTTTTCTTTATCGGATCCTGCTGACATCTGTCCGCTGCAGCAAGTTAGTTTTTCCAGTTTCTGGTCTTGTGGCTTCTGATCCATCGCACCCACACACATATATACACAAACATATACAAACACCATGCCACACACTTACATACACACAACACACACACCATGCCATAAATACACAACAGCGCTTTGACTTTCTAAACTTATCCTTAAATGGGTTTGTAGTGGGGTGAACAGTGGATTCTCACAGATGTGTGTAAGTTCCAACCCCTTGTTCCTGAAAGTGGAACTTGTAGCACACTTGTACAAGGGCACACACATATCCAAGTCAAAAACTTCACCGTATACAAAGGGCATGCACACACACACACACACTGCATAAGCACACACAGCATGCCTGAATGTAGATATATTCACATACCCACATACACAAACATGTGTATGCCTAAATACATGCCACATGCACACACACACACACACAGGCCTGGGAAAGCTACCTCCCACACCTGTGCTGGAATGTGAAGACAATGCCCATATCCTAGACAGAGAGAAAGGGGCCCAGAGCATCCAGCACAGGTCAGCAGCTCACACTGGAAGCTTTACAAGTCAGTTCCAGATAAGGATCCTGACTTGCTCAGTCATTGCGGGCAACATCCAAGGTCATTTGCTTCCAGAAGAACTCAGTGTGCCTCTGGCAAAGTCCAATCCCTTCATGCTCAGCTGGGAGTCTGTTGTAGTGGAAGCAGTATTTTCTGCCCTCTGAGTTAACATAGAAGTCCCAGGTGGGAGGGGGGGCTGGTGATGTTTGGGTCTGTCTTCAGAAGGCGCCATGGGTTAGGTGTCAGAAAGAACCTGTGTTTTAGGCAGGCACCTCCTCTGTGGTTTGCTGCAAGGCCTCAGTTTCCCCAGGTTCAGTGACTGAAACCAGATCTGGCAAACAGCTGCTCAATAGAGACTCTTAGGCACCCTGCTGAGGCCTGCCCCATCCCAACCAGGCCTCTCGGGTGCTTCCTTCTTATCCTCTCTCCTAGCGCAAGGTCAGACTCACCTGGATGCCAAGCCTCTCCTTGACCCTTACCTCTCTCTGTCCCTCAGGGGCCTCCCCTTTCCCCCCTCCTCTCCCCCTAGTCCCGCCTCCTCTCTCCCTGCACAGACATTTCCTCCGTGAGTCTCTCCTGAATCCAGTCTCACCCTGGCTCCTGCTTTCCAGAATCTCAGGGCTCAGACACCAATCCCACTGAGCGCACATCCCCCAGAGTCGCAGACTACACAAGCCCCTGGCATCTACAACTAGGAAGTACGCTCAGCTCCAAACGGGACCCTCCTGCCTGAACCAGCACCAGCCCACTTCCTCTCCCCAAACTGGAACCTCAACATTTGAGGGACAGATTATTCCAACTAGCACGTCCTAAGAAGATGTCGGTCTTTCATCTCTTCTGCCCTGATCATTGGCCCGCCCACATGTGGGAGGCGTCTGTAGAGGGGGCCACCTTGTGCCTGCCAATCATATGGTACCTCTCCCTGTCCACATCCACCGATCTCTGTACTGGTCACACACAAATGCTGCCCTGTAGGGAAGGGCATGTGCACCTCTGGAGAGATGGGGCTCTCCTCAGCTGGTGAGTGGTGATCGACCACTCCCTGTTTAATGGGCCCGCAGTGAAACAGAAACAAACAAACCTGCAAAGCGATCAGAGAACCTCACACAGCTGGAGAGAGTCCCCAGAGTGGCCTGCACAGATCCGGAGGGACAAAGCAAACTGGGGCTGAAATCTGTGCTGTGAACAAATCCTCTGAACCCCCCAGGAGCAGCGGGGGCTCCTGTTTAAGTTCCGGCATGAGAGATTCTGAGTGGGAGGACATGGAGCATTCAGAGGGGATCCCATAGCGAAGACAGCACAGTTCTAGAAATGACACCACTCAGAACAAAGACTTGCAAGGGGCAGACGATGGCGCTCAGCTGCTAAGCTGCTCGTCTAGCAGGCATGGGCTCTGGGTTCGATTCCTAGCATGTCCAAAACAACAACAAAAAAGGATTAAAAATGTCTGTCCAGGACTCTGGTACCTGCAGGGTGCCCTGGAGCCTTTGAGAATGCATGGAAGATACCACGGATCTACAGACCCACAGAGCCACGTGTGGGGGACCCACAGAGCTTTGTAAGCCAACAGCCGAGTCTAGGAAAATAAATGCAAGATGTTTCATCAAATGACAACAAGGCATGGGCACTTCTGGCTGATCCATTTTTACCTTTCAATATCTTTAAACCAAAATTCATTATCTGAGAAGACGGCATTAAGGACTTTCACACACACACACACACACACACACACACACACACACACACACACACATTTATAAACTTTTAAACTCTATGAAGCACTTTAAACAGTGAACATGCTTCTTTAAAAATAATAGTATCTAAGTGAGCTAGCTTTTTTCAGAAGAAATAAATGTTTTCAACAATCCCAAACTCTGGCCTAATCTTACATCTCCAGTGACCTTCTGCCATAGACTGAAATGGCCTTACCCTTGAGACATTCATCCAGAGCAAAATGTCAATTTTTGGTGACTTTTCGGTGACTTCCAACCTGTTCTGTGCCTCCTTGGTGAGTCACTGCCTGGCCACCTCCTTGCCGGCTGTTGAGGCCGGTGACACCTGACTATCAGGTGGCACCCGCTGTTTCGAGCTGGCACCAGTCAGACTTCTTCGAAGATAGCCAGAGCCCCTGCTGCAACAAGATGTGTTGACGCACTTGTTATTCATGAATTCAGGCATTCTTACAGCAAATATTTGCATAGCAGCTAATGTGTCGGGGCTTATATGGGAAATGAAATTAGCTTATGAAGGTTAGATAGAAAATCCAGGCAGGAGGAGTTAGGAAACACAATCCCGAGGGCTGGTGTTGTGTTGATAATAACATGAAAAAGGACATTTCTCCCAGGAAAGCCCAAACACAAATTAAAATCACAAGGAAGTGACACTTCGTTGTCAATGATTAAGACAGTGAAGCTTGATGCGTGTGTGTATAACGTGTGTAAACGTGTGTGCATGTGTGTGCGTGTGCGTGTGTAACATGTGTGCATGTGTGGGTGTGTGCGTGTGTAACATGTGTGCATGTGCATGCATGTGTGGGTGTGTGTGTGTGCGTGTGTGCGTAACATGTATGCGAATGTACACGTGGTGACCAGAGGACAGCTTCGGTGTCCTCCTCAGGAAATTACTCGCTCGCCATCGAGCCCCATGGTTCCTCCAGGCTTGCACCTCCCTGGGTGCACTTTTATATGGGTCCTCACGGTTGTGGGCAAGCACTTTTCCACCCGAGCTCCCTCCCCATGCCATTTTAAGCAATCTCTACCTATTGCAGGGCGTGAATACGGTGTGACAGGCTGGCGTGGTAATGCCTATCTGTGCTTGCTCCCTCTGTTCACGTTCTTCTCCTTCAAAAAAGATAGATTGCATTAGTTACTACTGCTGGGTGACCTAAGACATGCCCATCCGGGGACTCTGCTGGGTCTCTGCCCTGGGGCTTCTTAGACCGAAGTTGGTTATCTGCGGGCTGGCATCCATGCTCTTGGGAGGCTTGGTCCCTATGGCCAACACTTGACCTCCCTCAAATTTCCAGTCCACCTCCCGAAAGGTATTGGTGGATTGTACCAAGCCAAGGACTGAAAGTAAAATCATTCAATACCTATTTTTAAAGTCAATGAAGCAAGACCCAGAGTTCTAATGTGGTGGGGTATGGAGAAAGAGCTGTCAGGATCAACATACACAAGAGGCCAGTTGTCAGAAACACTGGACCGCCTTCCCCACCAGGTCTGTATGTAATGGAACCGAGCAAGCTGGAGAACGGGCCCACCAGATCTTCCAAGAAGGAAGGTCCTACATCAGTGACGTCAGTGACCATAGAGTCATGATTGGGGTGCTGGGCTATTGAGTCCTGTCCCAGCTCTCAGGCCTGTTTTGTGCCTCTCCCTTGTTTAGTTGACAGTCTTGGCTTCCATCGTTATTCTGCTGTCTCTGGCCTAATTCTTTATCTCAAAATGCAGGAACTTGGGAATCTCAGCCACTGTGCTCCCCACCCGGATCCACCCCTGAGGCACTAGCAGGGTGCTTGCACAGCCTGTGCCACAACTGATAACTGATCCGTTGGCCTTTGTAGAGCTACAATAAAGATGGCTGACCAACACCTCTTGCCTCAGTTCTGAAGCTGCGAAAGATGGCAACAGCAGAACTTTCAGTACCATGAATGAAGAATGATGGCTCTTTATTTACCTCTTGGCCTGTGAGAAGCTAATTCCCTTTGTGAGTCTCAGTTTCTCTCAATTCATGCAAGTGCACACACAGACACACACACACACACACATGCGTGCACACACAACTCAGCTACAGCCCTTGAAGATTTCCAGTTCTTACTTCAAACCCCAAAGGTCCCATGCAGCAAAACAAAGGCTTGGCATATTGGCATATTGCATGCCGTGGCCAGGAATGCTCAACCCACATCACTACGGATGAGGCTGTGGAGGGCAAGGGGAAGTTCCGAGTCTGGTGCCCTGATGCATAAGACACTCGCTGAGTCAACGACCCACATCTTCTTCTCACTTCTGCAAGAGGACCCGCTGTCTACCCCCACTGGTGTCACGCTCTGGGTCCCAACGAACGTCAGAGTAAGTTAGCAGAGGTCTGTTTGTTTGGGACTGTGGTCTCATCTCCTGAGAAGGGACAGCTGTAAGGTCCAGGTCTGACATCAGCCTTCTGCTGACTGATCCTGTTGTGCTTTCTTTCTGCTTCTGCCCCACTGTGGGCATTCACAGGCCTTGGACCATGAGTGCACACACAGATAAACATACACACATGTTGACATGGACCTACTTATGAACATGCACAACTCAGATACATATATACAGTACACATATACATACATCCTGACTCACCCTTAAGTGCACACATCCCCGCCCATGCGCGCACGTGCACACACACACACACACACCACACACACACACACACACACACACACACCATGAACTCTGTGTCCTCCTCAGAACTCTGTAAGAGATGACTGACACCCCTCCTACTCCAACTTCCATTTAACATGGCCACAAACCCATTCACAGACCCCCGGCCTGCAAACAATCCCTCACCTCATTTTACAGCCTCTGGACTGTCCATCTGGTCTCAGTCTGTTTTCCTCACGCCTTGCTCTGAGCACCTCAGGATGGGACACAGCTGGCATGAGCCAGAGCCAGCTCTCCTCCAGCTCCTTCATGCAGACCACCAGGCTGTCTTGTTGAGGTGAGTGACACCTGGGACCTTGAGACTCTTTGTCAGCAAAGCTCCATCACAGACACCAGGGCTCAGGTCTCAGTGTGGCCACCTGTTGCTTGGGAAGAAGCCCCCCAAACAACCCTAACTTTAAAAGTTATGCCTGCCTGGTTTCAGTCCTAGCCTTGCCGCAACTCCCTCTTTAAAGGGCATTCTCCACATTCAGAGACAGGCCTGTACACAGACGCCAAAATGATGGGCAGCGCCCTTGGCCTGGTGGCTCTCAGGGGACTGCATGCAGATCAGCCTTCACCCACTGCTGCAGGTGCAAGAGCACCCCCTGGTCTGAAGGACATCTTGATGGGTTCTCCCCCAAAGCAGGTGCTATCTTCTAGACTTTTAGGAGAGACAAGGCTTAATTTTATGTTACCAAGGACTCTGCAGCTTCTAGACTTATGTCTCAAGGTGTTACTAGAGGTCACAGAACATAACGTGACTCTGGAGGAGCTCATTTCCCTTTTTGAGAAATGAGGAAACCACAGAGTAATGGCGGTAGAGACACGAGGGGGTGGAGGGGGGAGAAGAAGCTGTCTGGATCCTGTGGACCGAAGTCTGTCAACCTCCCTGTGGGTTGACTCAGCTCAGGCTCATGAGGGAGAGTGGAAATCTCTCTGCCTTTTCTCTTCCCTGCCCCCTTTAATATGTGCGCACGTGTGTGTGTGTGTGTGTGTGTGTGTGTGTGTGGTGTGTGTGTGTGTGTAATAAACTCTGTATATGTGTCCTAGTGCTTCAAGGCAGGAGAAGCTCTGACTTGAGGAGACCAAGTCAAAGCACTGTCAGGAGGTTTACAGCACCACGGATGGGAAGAAGCTGAGTGAAAATAATAAACAAACAAACAAACAAATAAATAATAAATGACTCACGCACGCCCTTCCTTTGCGCTGACTCTTAAGTTTAATGACAGCGAGCCAGAACAAAGACGTCCCTGAAAGAATCATCGGGTTCTTCCTAGGCTGAATGGGGCAGCTTCCATAAATTCTGGCCTTCCCTTTGCAGAGAAAAATCCTGGGGTGTGGTTAGAATCTGGGTCTGGATGGAAGGTAAGGCTGGAGGAATTTGCAGACAAGAAGCTGGCTCCTGTCAGAAGAAGGTCCAAGGTTCTGGGTTACAGCCCCAAAACTGGGTTACCAGACATGAAGGGCCATACCAGTAACCCCAACACTGCGTTACCAGACCCCAAAGTGGACCAGGGGGTGGACGCAGGAGGAGCAGAAGTTCAAGTCTTTCTGGGCTATAGTGAGTTCAAGACCAGCCCGGAATGCGTGACACTCTGGCTCAAGAAAGAAAGAAAACCAATAAGGAATCTGCATAAGCCTCTTTTCAGGGCGAGGGAGGAGCGGACGGCAGGGACTCCTCGCACCGCCTCTGCCTGGGCCTCTAGTGAGTGGGGATGAGACTCTTGACGCCACGTCATCACTTCTGCCTTCTGGAACGTTCACTCCCTGGAGCCGTTGGGCGTGCGGCTTCCTCCCTCTTCTCAGCCATCAGTCCTCTTTCTAAAACCAGTCAAAGGGGTGCTGCAACTCCCCGTATGGAAAGTTCCAGTTGTGGATGCTGAGCAAGACCTCCTGTGTGCACTGACATTGACAGTGAGTGTCCACTGAGCACCAGCCAGGCATGGAGCATCCTGCCAAGGACCCAACGGAGAACGTGTCACCCCATTTCTGGTCACCTGGGAGATAGTTCACAGTGAAGAACTAGAAATGAGCGTGGCAAAGCTGGTCCTGAGGGTGGAGGGTTGGCCAGGCATCTCCTCATGAGTCACTATACACATACATGCACCGGTATATGCATGTGTGCTACGCACATGTACATATGCATGTGCTTGAGACCAGAGTGTCACAGAACGTGTGCTCCCTTGCCACACGCCAGGTATCTGACTTCATCTTCTCTTTCTTCTTCTTCTCGCTCACAGCCGGAGTCCCGTCCGTCTGAATGCTAAGCGCTCTGCTGCCCCTGGTTCGATGGCCATCTTCATCACTCTGGCCCAGCCACTCAGACAGCAAGCCACACCGTTCACCGTCACTTGAGAAAGAAGACAGGCACTACAAGGGATTTCTGCAGCATTACTGGTCAAGCTAGCTATTGGAATTGCAACATATTAACATGTAAAAATTTAGGAACCCCTTACCCCCAGATGAGACCCCTGGCACCACTGAGAAGCTCCCATCCCAATCTCCAGATGTCTCCTCATCGCTGAGGACTCCCCAGGCAGGGGTGCCTCTCAGACATCAGTCAAGGGTGAATTGATCTGTGTTCAAGTTCCTTACTGCGGAATTAGCTCTGGAGAGACAGGGAGTGGCCTCACTTTAAAGCGGGAGATTCACACTCAAGCACCCTTGAAGCTGCTGAAGCAGCCAGGAGCCCAGTGTCCCGTTCCCTAGTCACTGGACTCTGACATTCCCCCTTCACCTGCTGCGGTTCCCCACGTGTGATGTGCTCCATCACGTCTTCTTCCTCAGGCATGGTTTGCCACTGAATGCCACAGAGCTGTGAGCATGCGGAACCCTTGGCCCTCGCTCTGCCTGCAGACCCCCGAGCAAGTGTCTGATGGCCTCCCTCCATCCGTCTACCCATGAAAGCATGTGCAAAGCTGCAAGACCACAGCTGCGGCAGAGGCCAAGGGTACCAGCCACAGCCTTGGCCACAGTGTGGGAGGATGGCGCCAACAGAGGCACAGGCGAAGACAGATGGAGGAGCTCAGGCTCGGTGCGGCCTCAAGCAGTACTGAGGTCAGAGCACGCGGAGATGATCCGTCATGCGGAGATGATCCATCATGCAGGTTTCCGGCAACTCAAGGAGAAGCTCACTGGTATCTCTAAGCAAGGTTGGAGCCACACCTTCAGGGCAAGAGATTGTTGCAGTCTCTCTACCTGCCAGCAGTCCAGCTGGCCTGGACAACTTAGCCTGCCACCTAGAAGCCATGATATGCTCCTGGCCACCGGCTTCCTCATCTTTTCTAGGTTGGAGACACGAAAGGGACTCATGTGCTCTGAATCCTGTTGATACCAAAAGTGTGGCCAACAGTCCTTTGGATTTGAGGATGGAACGTGTCTGCTCCAGGGTAGACAGAACTCAGAGGGTGTGCAGACCCTTCGACAGCTCAGGACTGGCGTGTTACTGGAATGTGCCTTGCAGTACAGTCCAGGGATGATGTCTTAAGACACAGGAAGCCAGTAAGGCATGTCAGGTTAGGAACACGCGGTGAAGTATCTTCCAATTTAGAGATGATAATGGTTAGTGCAACTGAAAAGGGGTGTGCTGGAAGAAAGGAAAGGGAGGTCACAGGAAAGAGAAAGAAAAGAAAAATCAGACAGGCCTTGACAATATAAAGCATAAAAGTAGAACGGCAGAAGTAAAGTAAAAGCATTCAAGGCACACTGAGAAGGAGGCCTTCGGAATGGAGGAGTCCAAGAACTAAAGAGCACGCGGTTCTCAAAGAGCTCAGTGGCTGAAACCAGGGTGCAGGGGCCAGGGTGGGGCGGGAGACGCGGCCTTCCCAGAACAGCTCACGGAGGACTCGGGGCTCCGACTGAGAACCATTGGGAACACGCTGATGTAAAGGTTGACGCAGCCGGCCAGATAGGACTCTAGAAAACATGTCAACAGAAGGGGCAGCGTGTACACACTGAGAATCAATCCTGAAATAGAGCCACAAGCAATGAGGTCGGATAGAGCGCAGGCGACCGAGGGAAAGAGGACAGGTGTAGGAGTTAAATTGATGTGGCACTCAGTGGGGGAAGGGCATAGAACTCCCACCACACGTTTGAGAAGTTCTGCAGATCTGGTGACTGCTTCTGACCAGAGACTTGAGGCACCTTTGCCCAGCATCATGGTATAAAATGTGCGTGTCCCCCACAGTCTCATGTATCTGAATCTTTAATTGTTTGGGACGGTCATGGCACTCTAAGAGGTGGAGCTTCGAGAAGGAAGGCAGTCACAAGGGGTGGACCTTGAGGGGGACTAGTCACACCTACTGCTGGGAGAGGTCTGCTCTTGCAGTTGGCAGTTTTGCAGCTCTCAGCCTTCATGAGGAATGTGACTTAGCCCACCTCTAGCCTCTGCCAGCCAGCCATACCTTTTCTGCCATATTGGACTCTATCCCTGGGAACCGCAAGCTAAATAAATATCTTCTCCCTGTGGTGTCTCTCAGCAGCACATAGAGCAACTGATCTACCTCTGTCCTTCACTGCCTGCATCTGATGCCGCGGCTGGTCTTTCAGCTTGTTCCAGAGTGATTTACATTGAAGAAAGGCCTTGCGCCAATGCTTCAAACACCCCGTGTCATCTTCAGTTACCCCAGGGAAGTGGGCAATGGCCCCTGTTTCTACAAGATGGTTTCTAGGACTCTGGTAGTTACAGGGATGGTTCCAGGCACCCTGGAGAGTGAGGGAGTCAGGGAGTGGACAGGGCTTGATGCCACCTGCATGTGCGTTGTCCCTGGTGGCTCAATTATCTGCTAACCACTGGACTTGGGATGCCGTGAACTGAATCCTGCACCAGCTGCCCCCAGGGAGTGAGCATGTTTTTGGAGCCAGACTGACCTTAAGTCCAGAGAATCAACATGCCCTGTTCACATGACTTTCATCAAATAGCCGGTCATGTGACTCTTGACAGTCTACATACCATCAAGACCTCAGCCATGCACTGGGAAAGGGAAGCTTGGATTGCCCGAGCTACCTTTGAGTATAGATCCGAGAAGACCACCACTCTCTGCCCGTGTCTCTGTGGCTGTTGGCTGCTGTGACTTGCCTGCCTGCTTTCCCACCTATGCACCAGCATATGAGCCCAGGTCAGCAATTCTTCTGATTTAAATAGGAATATGAGCTTTTCAGTGCTTCATTCATCAACTGAACAGACCAGGAGGCAGTGCCCACCAGGAGCTAGATGTAAGCATGTCTTCCCAATACCTTGGCCAATGAGCTGAGGGGAAACAAGCACGTGGTCAGACCGCAGCATCCGGAAGTTCTGTGGGCTGTAGATAGAGAACCTGGAGGAAGAGGATGCCATCTGAGACATGGAAGATAGCTCCAGGTGGCTGTGGAGGGAGACGCTGATAGCAGATGCACCTTGGGAGAATCATCGAGGCTGATGTTAATTGACATCAGTCTCAACCTGTTGGGACACTTTGCCCACACGATATAGTTCCTCCCAGATTCAGGGTTCTAGAGGATGGTAGATCCACGGAGGAGTGTCTGGGCCTCAGGGGTATGCAGAGCCACTGATGAGACTGGCAAGGTTAGAGAGGAGCTGGTAGGGCAGCATCAGGTAAGTCCTCTCCCAGGACATCCGGCTGCCTGCCACTCTGCAAAGGGAAGAGCTCAGGACCGCTCACCCTGCACTGGTGCATGCTGCCAGGAGCTGCATGCATGTGTGTCCCACTCACCCTGCCATGGCGCGTGCATGTGTGTCCCAGGTTCCATTTAGAATGCTCTGGGACTTCCTATCCTGGCCCTGCTCTGTCTGCCTGCTCCCCAGAGCTTGCCCTGGATCCTCCCTGTTCCTTCTTCTCCGGTTTCATCTGTTCCCAACTCAGGTTGTGATGTCCCAGGCTCCCCCTTTCCCTGCAAACACCCCCTGAAGGATCTCCTCCCTAGGTCTGTGGGATCAGTGGTCCTCTGTGCCAGTCTCGGGGACACCCAGAAGGCTTGGAACAAAGAGGGACAGCTTGTGTGTCCCTAGTACTCACCTGTCAGGTGCAGAGCTGAGGCAGTGCCGGGAGATCTCCCTCCCATGGGGATTGGAGTCACGTGACAGGACTTATATGTCTGCCCTGTGACCTGTGCAGCACATAAGGTGCTACCTGAGAAGGATCTGCCACCTTATCTGCAATTCTCAACATTTCTTTAAATAGCCGTGTGTTTCCTTTCTGCACCAGAGCTTGTGAATTGATCCATTGACCCTGTGGCAAAACTCAGGTTAGAACTTGGTTCCTTGAGCAGCACTGTGTGTGGTCTGTCCTCCCTAGCTGGTGGCTGGATTCTGAGCCCACCAAACCAGTGTGGGTCTTCTCCACATTGAGGGTCCTAGCTAAAGTCAAGACCCACAGCAGTTCTTTCCCAGCCCCATGAATGACGTCCCCACACTTCTTGGTTGATATACATTTCATCTGAAGTACTAAAAATAAAATAATCTACTACATAGGCATCCGGTGTCTCCCGACCTAGGCTAAAGCAGCCAGTGTCTAAACCTCCCAAAAGTCAAACTGGCAACGGGACCAGAAAGGAAGAAAGATTGGTGAGTTGAGAGAGGATCAGGAAAAATGCTCTGGGCAAATGGGAGTGGGGGACTGGGGGGTTAAATGGTGCTTCTATCCCATGGCAGGGATCTGTCCCAAATGCAGGGTTAGGGCTGTAACAGTTACTCTGAACTACTGCTGTGAGAGAACATGTTCAAAGTCAGCCAATTTAAGGGACAAAGGGAGATTTATTCAGCTTATGGTTCCAGAGGGGAGAAATAGTCTCTTTTGGAAGAGGCGGCATGGCTGGAGGCTGAAGCTGGAGGCAGCTAAGTCACTGCAGACATCCAGTAGGTGATGGCTGAAGGCTAGAGGATTCCTGAAGAGTCTCTTCTGTGGTTCCTTTTATCTGGTCTGCTACTGGTAGGTTCCAATCAGGTCTAGGGCCGGTCTTTGCATTGTAAATGTATTGATCCAGATAATCTCTTCAGGGGGTCTCACAGCTGATCTTGGTTAAGGCCAGGTGTGGTCAAGTCGACACCCAGGATTAACTATCCCAAGGGCATCGAAGGAGACAAGAGCTACACAAAGATGGCTTTCTTTATATTTCTTGACTTCCTCATGTTGTAGGGTGTGCACTGCCTATGAGATCCTGGACCTCAGACTTAGTCTAATTATTTTACTAAATGAAAGTGAAACATGTGTCTAAAGATCATGGGATCTTCTCCCCTTTCCTCTACCATCCAAGGCTCTCTAGGCTCCCCAAGTTACACAGACAAGGAGGAGGCCCGCTGAAGGGGTCGCAGTCTCAGGAGAGCACACAGACCCATGTCTACCCCCTGCAGTCCAAGTATGAGATCCTGGTTTGAGAACTGTGATCATCCATGTGTGGGAATGTGATTTTGTGTTATCTGCCCAATTTATTTAACCATTTGAGGGCTAAGCCAAATAAAAATAAGACAGATAAAATCACACATCCTCTCATTTCAGAATAAAATGTCCACTAACAGTTGTTGACATTCTAGGTACTAGACCTTCTTGAAGACCCAAAGTTTCTAGCGTCTTCTATGGTAGGTGAACTGCTTTATCGACAGGGACAAAGCAAGCAAAAAGACAGAACACGGGCATGGATTCCAGGTCTCTGTGCATCTGGACCCCAGAAAGGTAAAGTTTAGGGGTCCATTGCTGGCTGAAATATGTTTCTTTCCCCAAGGAGCCCCTCTAGATCCCATGTTGGTTACCAAAGGAAAATGAAGAATGTCATCTACCATCTGCCCATTCCTTTCTGATTCAGTTTCAATGCTGGAAATTTCTTTTCCGACCATGTGTGGTTAATTTTACTTCTCTAGCAGTTAGCTAAAGTTGCTGGGGCGCCTCTTCCCATGAAAGCACTGGGTTTTCTAAAGCAGCCTGCTGACCCGGGATTCCACATCTTCCCTCCCAAGTCACCAGAGAGCTCATATGGGAGAGGGGACGTGCCCACGAGCAGCCTTCCCCACAACCATCTCTTCCTGCTCTCCTCAGAGAAAGGAGACCCTCCTGCCCAACCTGCCCACTAATGACCCAAGGGTTGCCCTGCCTCTCAGGCCTGCCGGAGTGCTTTCTTTCAGACTGCCACATGTAGATTCGTGACAGCTACCTGCTGACAAGATGGCATTTGGGTAAAGGCAGAGCAGGAAGGCAGAATGGTTCCCCATACTCTGTTCTGAGGTGTGAGCAAGGGGTGAGGTGCGAAACCATGGTAATTTGTTCAGCCGTCCTCAGACAAAACCACGAACACCACGTCTGGGGCAACATCACGCACCAGAAGTTTCCACACGGCCCTCCACGGCAAGAGGAGCAGAGCCTCCCTCACCTGGCTGTCAGAGGCTCAAAGCAGCTCCACGGAAGCCCTCAGACAAAGTGTGAAGAAGACAGTGGGCAGGAGCTTCTCGGTTACAACCGAGAGATACCATGGGAGACCCGACACTCCTAAGCCTCAGTTTGGTCCTCGTCCCTGACCTTTGATCCCACAGCCTTCCCTGCCCCACACTCTCAGGAGCAGCACCCTGGAACCCCCTGACTTCTGTTTTGTTTGTGTTTCTGAGACAGGGTTTTGCTCCGTATCTCAGGCAGCAGGAAACTGTCTGCACTAGCCTGCACTTCACAGTCCCCTGCCTCAGACTCCCTCGTGCTAGAATTAGAAGCAGGTACCACCAGGTCCAGCGCAGCCCCCTAGGCAACAGTGGTTTCTTCTCCTACTTCTTCTTCCTTCTCTTTCTTCTCCTCCTTCATTTATCCATTGTGTGAATGTGTATAAACGAGTGAGAATGAGTGTGCGCACAGTGTGTGTGAGTGCATGTATGTCTACGTGTATGTGTGAGTGCATGTATGTCTGCGTGCATGTGTGTATATGAGTGTCTTGCCTGCAAGATACATACACATTGAAAAACAGTAACTCACAGTAAAGCAACCCCCAGGGACACCCACAGCTGGGGTAAGGTCAGATGTTACTATCCGTGGGTTCCCTGGTGCCTATGGCCGTCCAATAGCTTCTTTCTTTCAGTCAGCTGTGTGGTAGCTCCTGCCTGTAATCCTGGCACGAAGGAGGCTGAAGCAGGAGGATTGCTGTGAGTTCAAGGACAGCTCAAGCTACATGAGAAGCCTTGTCTCAAGAAAAGGGTTTTTGTTGTTGTTGTTGTTCATTTGTTTGCTTTTCTGACTTTAAGGGAGAACAGCCCCTTGTTTTTCTATAGGTCTATTGCCTAGGCGTGTGCCTGGGTTAGTTTTTCACTGCTTCGCCATAAAGAGAGGGGGCTACTCGGGCTCCGCACTGAGGGGGTTTCAGTTCAAGGTTTGGCCTGTGAGAATCAGCCTATCTGGTGGAGAGTGTGCCACTGAGCAGTTCCACATCCCCATGGCCAGAAACTAAAAGAGAAAGGAAGGAAGAGACCCAGGGGCCCACTCTCTCCCTTGAGGGCCTAACCCCGTGCCTGAAAGACCTCCTAGAAGTTTCCATCAACAGCACCACAGCCTGGGACACGTCTTCAACACACAAACCTTTGGGGTGATTTATCTAAACCACAGCAACTCCCACACCGATGTGCTTAGGAAAGATGCTTGATAGACGTAAACAGAGGCATGGAAAGAAGAGCTGTCAGCGCTAGCAACACGCCGCTCCCTGCAGAACAGGCTGAGCACCCAAGCCTGTCACGGTCAGATTCAGGTCTCCCGAGGGTTGAGGAGACCCCTTGGGGAACAGCCAGGAGCAAGATCTTGAATAAACTCTGGAGCCCTGCAGGGGAGACTTTGGGGTGCACTGTAGATGAGCAGGTGCACGGTGGTCTGGGGGAGGGAGTGATATAAGGATTATTAAAAGCAACTGAGGCCAGGAAGCCGAGGATGAGCAGACCCTCTTTAGCATGGGGTGAACTAAGCCAAGCTGGGGTGTACCGAGCCAAGTTGGGTGAGGTTGGCCCGAGCTCTGGCCTCAGCCACGCCTTCTCCCTGGGTTGATCCACACAGGTCTGTCTCAAGAGTTTCACTGTCCTAATGTGACGGTGCTGTCCTCTGCCGGGGACGGGGTCTTCCTAGATTTCTCCTGGCTCTACGGGCATATGAAGCTACTTGCTCCTTAGCTTTGACAATCTGGGTGGCTTTAAACTTCTTACTCCTTGGTGACCGTCAGCCGGCTGAGATCTGTCCGAGGCAGGACTCCCTTCCCCCCAGAAGCTTCCCATGGGATGTCGTGGCTTGCTCTCCCGCCCCACCCCATCGCCTTCATAGACAGTTAGATCGACGCCGGACTGGGTCACTCAGTACAGACACAATCCGGCCTCCACTCTCCTTTAAAGGGACTATTCCATGTTCAACTGTGGACGCTGACTTGAGGATCAAAACTCTTCAGGCTAGACACCTCTGGCCCACACAGTCCACGGAGGGTGAAGAGCAGGTAAGTGGCTCATGGAGTGACTCTTCTGTCCTTAGCCCTGAAGGACCCTTCCTAGAGGTTTCTGTACAACTGGCCCCCTCCCACCCCTTCACCTCACAGCTGCCCTGCACCACTCCATGAAGGAAGACCCTTCTTCATCTCACCGGGGCTCCACTTGTACCATGTGTGGCCCACCCTGACCAGACTGTCTTCCCCTCATTGCTTCCAGTGACCCCGCCTGCCACTTCTGAGGCTCCCAACCAAGGGACATTTCAAGGAGTCAAGCAGAGGCTTCTGGACGAGTCATTTGTGTCACCCTTGCGACCAAACACCTGGCAAAAACAACTTGAGAAAGCAACTGTCTGTTTTGGCTCATAGTTTCAGAGATTTCTATCCCCAGAACTTGGCTGTCTGGGCCAATGTCAGGATGGTAATTGGAGCAGGTGGAAGAAAAGGCAGGAAGCAGAGCAGGGTAAGGGAAGACCGACCTTCCAAGTCCCGCCCGCAGCAACCTACTCCCGGGGTTTCCACTTTTTCAAGCATCTCCACCAGCTGGTGACGGAGACTCAATGCACCAGGCTGTGGGGCATGTCAGGCCGCCTCCACAGCTCCTGAACGTCAGCTTCTCCAATAAGATCAGTTGACGGATCCCCTGAAAGGCGTCTAACAGAGAATTGCAGCTCAGTGGTAGCCTCTTTGCCTGGCATTGCCAGCAGTTGTGAGCCTCATCCTCAGCGCTGTAAAGGAGAGGAAAAAAAGAAAAGCACTATGCATTTTAGAATATAAATGGAGTGATTCTAAACAGTAAAAACAATGACAAAAAACGCAAACTCTATCGTACTTTCTTTACCTGTTTCTGTGCTAAAACACACCGACAAATACAACCTAAAGGAAAAAGGGTTTATTTTACCTCGGTGTTCCTGAAGGATGAGTCCGTCCTGGTGGGGAAGGCACGGGGGCAGGAGTAGGGAGCCGGGTCACGTTGAGGGAGAGAACAGGAAGTGGGATCAGGCTATAGACCCGCAAGGCCCGCCTCCAGCGATAAACTTCCTCCAGCAAGGCTCCACCTCTTACAGTTTCCATAACCTTCCCATCTGTAGGAGCTGAGCTGTTCAAACACACGAGTCAGTGGGGGAAATTTCGCATTCACACCACGACCTAATCCCAGTTGTTTATATATCCAAGGGCAAGATTCTCAGTGCACCAACTATAAATACACTAAGTAGTGATAGATTTTTACTGAATCCTGGTCCATCCCAGCAGTAGAATGCACACAGAAAGGCAGACCACTCAGACATCAAGAAACACCCTGGCTCCACCAGAGTTGAAATACTGATGCTTCTTCTTCATGTTTGATATATGTCCATCAAAATGTGATGTTTATTCCTTGCTTATTCATATTTTAATTAATTTTGCAATGCAAATGGTGGCAATGATAACGTGTGACCCATAGGATATTTGCAGGACATAGGACCTCAGAAATGGGGAGACTGGAAACCCACTTTCATTCTGTCCATCTGCACATTTTTAATCCAGAGACATCTAAATTAAGCATAAAATGCTTTCGGTCAGGTGCAGTTAGAGCTTGAAGAGAATGGAAGGAAAATTCTCAGTCGCTGAGAGGAACTTGTTGGGAGTGATTTCATTTTAATGAACCAGGGTGGATATCAAAATACCATGATATTGAACATCAAGAAACAATTTAAAAGAATGTTTCTCTTTTGCTGATGAACCAGGCAGGCCTGTCGGTTTGGATTCTTTTCGGTCTGGATTCAGTGTTCTCCCCTCCGGGGTGTGAGGTAGAGTTCTTTGGAATGAGGAGGCTTCTGTGGTCTGTTGTCAGCTGAGCCTTGCTCAGGGAACCCTGAAAGAGGCAGGGAGGCTGGAGTGTCTACGACTCATCTTAGTGAAGAGAAATTCTCATTGTATGGCCAGCCCTGGGGAGACCAGGAAATGGGGATAGAGCCCAAACACTGTTCAGACTGGCGATCTGTTTTCTACCGTCTACAGGATAAACTAGGAAATTTATGGAGAAAAGCATTCATTTCTCATTGTTCAGGAGACTGGGACGTCAAGGGCGCCAGGCCAGTCTCCTGAGAGCGTTTTCTGTGTCTGACTTGTGACCTGACTGTGAGCAGGACAGGACACATGATTTGCTGTGTGCAGGAGGAGTAAAAAGGTAGGGTCCACTGTCCCAAAGGTGTTGTGAGTATCAGGAGAGCGGGCAGGGGTGCGGCTCAGTTAAGAGAACATGTCTAGCAATCACGAAGCCTTGGATTTGATCCCTAGCACCACATAAACCACACATGGGGTACCTGCCTGCATTCTGAGACTGGGATTCATCAACCTGGGATGCAAAAAACTCTATCTCAGAAGAAAGCAAAAATTCAGGAAGGCACAACATTACGCCAACCTAGGCCTGTCCACAGGTGGGAATGGTATATTTCTCTGGTCATGTGGCCTGTCTACACCTGGGGAAGAAGAATGTGGGTCTTGGTCCTATGCCCATGACTGTGATAACCAAAGGAGGGATATGTGGTTCTCTGCAGGTCAGGGGGCACATCTAACTAGTGCCCTGCAAAGAAACACCTTCTAAGCCTTGGAGCCGCGCTGTTTTTCCCCCTGGGAGCTGATGTCCCACGTTGTGGAATAAATGACTTGTCTGTGGCGCACGCCAGTGACCAAGGTGGAGTGTTAATGCTTCTGCATGGTGGACAGGGGTGGAAGTCAGCTACCAGAGCGATCCCGGGCAGTGCTGATGAATGGACTGAGTCTATGATAACCCAGAAGCAAGAGTGGGGCTCACAAGCGCCTCAAGGCCCCAGGAATAAACGTGCTTCTTGTTGGGCAGAAGCATCACTGCTCCAAATGTGTTGAGCTCTTGTATATGCTGGTCCAGACGGACTGTTTCCAATATCTCTGGAAGCATGAGAAAACTAGTAGTTTACTGACAAGGAATCACATTTGACCGAGTCTACCCTGTGATCTTACATGTAATGAAGATAAGGTCTGCTAGCAGAAGGGATCTATGAATTTCTGATTTTGTATTTCCTGGGGACATGTCTCCCCAAACTGTTTAAAAGCGTTTTCCCAAATGCAGAGAAAAGACACTGGCACCTGACTGGGGTGTTGACGGATCCTGTCAAAGGCTGAGAAATCCTCTGGGCATCTCAATTGTCTCCTGGTTGAGATTTGTTCCCAACCCTATTCTGAGAGATGGAGGAGAGGCAGTCACCCACATATTGTACTAGTTGATGGGCATTATGTTCAGGAATTTGCTAAACCTTTCCTCTGGGCTTAAGTTATCCATCCAAACGTAGGTGGACCAGGTTCTTTCTAAGGTCTACATCTAATAGCCAATCATGGCAGTTCCCATGTGATAGAGTACAAAGAACACTAACCTCAGGAGACCGGGCTTCTTCCAAACTTCAGCTTCAGCTAGTGCTTACATTTCCAGAAGCGTCCTCTACTTCTCTGGCAAACGGCGTTGGCTCATCTTCAAGCAAATTGCTGACGATGCTAAGAGATGATATTACCAGATTAAAAACTGTCATGGATCGAGGATTCTTTTGTCCAAATGCTTGGAACCAAAATATGAATGCTGTCAGTTTTAGGGCTATCAGCACATATACAATGAGACATCTTGAGGATGGGAGCCAAGCACACACAAGAAATTAATTTGCTTCATACACAATTACACACGTGAGTCTGAAGATGATTTTATGTAGCATTTTAAGTCTATTTATGCATGAAATTAAGTGATATGGAATTTTGACAGGGCTCAAAAGGTTTGAGATTTGGGCACATTTGAGAATTTGGATTTTTAGATTAGGAATGTTCAAACTCCATTTCCAAAAGTAAATTTTGGAATCAGTAGGTAAGAACTTTGTATTTTATAACTTAAAGTAGAGGTCTCTTGGACTGAGGAAACAGATGGTGCAATAGTCCAAATACTGCTACAAAACAAAAGGACCAGAGTTTGGATGCCAGGTCTCACTTACAATACCAATCAGACAAGATGGTCCCCCTGTAATTCTAGCTGTTAGGAAATATGAGTATGTGAAGTCTGAGAAGTAGGAGAGTGACCCCCAACAATGTGTGGGGACCACATGAATAGAGAGAAACTAACATGAGGGAGAGCCTTGAGAAATACGAGTTTATGAGAGTTAAGTGCCTGGTGGGAGAGCATTGGAACAGAAGAGAGACAGAGAGAGCAGGAAGAGAAGGGCAGCATGGTCTAGGAGAAGATTCCAGAGCCCAGAGAGACTGGAAGAGAGAGCGGCCAGAGGTGAGCGGGCACAGAGAGTGAACAGTGTGTAAGTGGGGCTTCTATTAAGGGATTGCTTACCTGAGAGTGTTGGGGCTTTGGGGGTGAAGAGAAGGAGAGGCTTTGGAAGGCGGTGGAGTTCAGATCCCAGCTAAGCATCCAGTGCTCTCTGCCTTCACTGGCCCTGGAAGGAGCCTGGGAATCCTCAGCACAAGCCGGCCAGCCAGACAAGCCTTCAGTAAGCTCTAGGTTTACAGACCCAGCCTCAAATCTGTGTGGTGGAAACGTGCAGCTGGTCACTCTTTGTTTTGATTCTTTTGAAGACCTTCGAGAGCAGCTTTCTTTCCTTATCAGGCTGTCCTGGGGAAAGCGGTGACTGGTGATCGGTGCGTTTGGAATTCTTCGCTTTTTGTAATTCACGATGTGGTGGGCAGCTGCAGGGTCTGGAACAGCCGAGCATCACCTGCTGTGAACCGTGTGGCCTTTGGGGCTTTTCCCCGGGGGCTGCCAGTTCTTACCATTGCAGTGACAGCACAGTGCCAGCGTGGAGATAGCACACTGCCGGCTCCCCCCACCGTAGGACAGCCCTTCGCTCCACCAGTGCCACATTCAGTGAGGACTGGTTATCTGTAAGAACACAAATCTGTCATCTTGTCCTAACACGTGCTTGCTATCTGATCTTGCTGCATTCCTGACCCAGGACAGTGAGACCTCAGATGCTGGAGGCCCCAAGCGCTCAGTCAGGCAGGCTAGCTTCGTTTATTTGTTCGACGGGACGGACACCCTGCCCTCCCCCTGACACCAGTACCAAATCACCTAATCACCTGCCTTTCCCACCGGTCGGGTGGGGCACTTCAAAGGGTCTGGCACCTACGAATGCCCAGCAACCAGGAACTTGAAAGGTAGTCCAGACAGCTCCCATGAGAAGTCAGCAGAAAGGCTCTGGGAAACACTTCGCACGCTGTGCTTCTCCTTGTGCTGTCCAGCAAGCCTTGGAGAGGGCGCTCACAAAGGCCACCAGCCGCTCTGTCCGAAAAACTTGGGGCGACGAATGCTTGGTGTTGCCCCTTCGGCTACCCTAAGAAACCCAGGCCCACGGGTAGTAAAGCAACTGGGAAATGGTGAGAAAACACCTAGACTGGCATCACCCATCTTCTCTTTCCTGGAAAATGCATTAGAAAACTGTGACCATTTTAAGCCATGAGGGGGCTAGGGAGATGGCTCAGGGGTTAAGGCCTTTGCCTCGAAATCATAAGGGCTTGAGTTCAGATCTCAGCATCCTCTGCAAAAATGCCGGACAGATGTGGCGGCAATTTCTCAATCTGGACCTGGAAGGCAGAGCCTGGGAAAGAAACACAAGAGTAAAGCAAAAGAGAGCAACCCAGGATGATCCCAGTTTTATTCTTGGACCTCCACAGGTACATACACAAGTGTTTTCTTGTACACATACACACACACACACCACACACACACACACACACACACACACACATACCCCCCACACACTCATACATGGAGAAGAAAAAGATTTAAACTCTGAGGGCCTGCTGAGAATCTGCACAGCATTCCCGGCTCACTTTTTCCTGTTCGTTTCAGTGGGCGTGGCTCTTGCCTTTCTCCAGCCCTAAGGAGGCTGAATCCTTCCAAGACAGAAACTTATCACTCAAAGGCCCAGGATCCTAGGGACAGCAACACTCACTGCCCATGGAGCTGGATCCATCCAGTTCTGGGGGGGGGGTCCCCAGGCTGATCGGCTGCCATTTGAGCAGCTGCAGATGGCCTCCAACTGACAACACTTCCCGGAGCACTAAGGTCACCATCCTGGCCATGGGGCGGAGCGCTGCAGGGCCGCTTTTGTTTATTTACCTTCCGTGGTGATGGCGGCTCCCTGCATGTAAAGGCAGCTGGGGAGCTTTGCCTGCCTGCAAGCTGCAAGATGGTTCCAAAGTGTGCTAGGGACACGCATGTAGACACCCCCTATCCTGCTTGCAGAAAACAGGCCCCCAGCCCAGCAAGGAAGCTGGAGGACTACAATAACCAGGCATGTTTGCACTCCCTGACGCTGCTGGGCCTTGGGCGGTGGGGCGGAGCCCTACTGAGAACACAGGCCAAGCTCCCACAGCCACCCAGCCCAGCAAGTATTTGTGCAAGGACGCTTGGAGGTTCCTTGCTTTTAATGTCGCGGTCAACCTCCATTTCTATATGCAATTCTAAATAAACAATTTTGTTTTCCAAGTTTTTTGAAAAATATTCTGTCTTATTAACAGTCCTAAAAAAGCCTGTAGACTGAGCAACTCCAACAGTTCTGGTCCTGAAGTTTTGTTTTTTGTTTTTGTTTTTTTTTTAATCCATTGCGGAATTTATTTATACCATTCTGTTTATTGTAAAAATTAGGAATGTAAAAATCGGAGAAGGATCGTCTTTTCATTTTGTTTTTCTGATATTGTAGCCAATTAATAAGTGCTATTCCTCCTGCCAGAAAAATTGAGTGTGATCTTTCTTCACAACAAGGTAGATGTGAGGCTGCAGCAGTGACCTCAGAGAAGTAGAAAAATTAAAAAAAAAAAGGGGTGGGGGGCTGGTGAGATAGCTCAGTAGTAAGGCAGCTGTGGAGAACCCGGAGACCTGAATTCAGTCCTGAAAGAGCCGACATGATAGTAAGAGGGGTCTATCTCTCTCTCTCTCTCTCTCCTTCTCTGTCTCTTTCTCTCCCTCTTTCTAAGAAATGTGTACATATACACAACAGAACACTATTCAAGGTATAAAGAAGATGAGATTGTGGAATTTGCTGGTAAATGGATGGAACTAGAAAATACAATGTTAAGTAAGGTCTCACAGACACAGAAAGACAACGCCACGGGCTCTCTCACGCATGGGATGCTAGCATTACACTCTTGACTGAAATATCTGGCTTGGAATTGTGATGTGGTTATGGAGCTTGCTGTACATCTCAGTTTATTATGGCTACTGATGGGCCTGAGATACTTTGGTCAGCTGACAAATTCTGTTGTGTGGGATTCCAGGGTAGGGCTGGGCACGCTGGGGTGATGGAAGCAGAGATGGCCAAAGATTTGTTGGAAGGTGATGCTGCATTTAGTTGGTTGATGGGTGCTGCCCTTGTGTTGGAAGATTAGTGAGGTGCTGTGGTCTTCTTAGCCAAGAGCTAGGGATTTGGTTGGGATCCCTTTGAATTTCCATTTTCGTGTGTTGTATGGAATGTTCTGAGATGTTGGATTTCTGCTTATGGCTTGAGAATTTTGTGTCCCACACAACTTTTTATGAACTCTATTTTAAATATTTTTGTACAGTAATAAAGTATTAAAATTTTTAAAGAAATGAATAAATAAATACTTTTTTGAAAACCTCACTAAACAGATCATGAGACACATTCTTAACCTGCCTCTTCCTCTTGTTAACAGTGCTACAATGTTCCCTGGATGAATGGTTCACAGCCAATTTAGCTAATTACTCATCAATGGACCTTTATGCTGTTTGCAATTTTG
Organism: Typhlomys cinereus; assembly: GCA_023101885.1. Classification (NCBI taxonomy): domain Eukaryota; kingdom Metazoa; phylum Chordata; class Mammalia; order Rodentia; family Platacanthomyidae; genus Typhlomys; species Typhlomys cinereus. The sequence goes on from JALPQD010000989.1 coordinate 28,826, forward strand.
TTCTTTCTCTTCTTGTTCCCCCTCTTCTTCCTTCTCCATTATCTGTTAAAAAGCGTTCTCTTGTCAATACTCTTTCATACTTACATTATTATTTTATTCATTGATTTTCTTGTTGCTGTGATCAGACACCTCTCACAAAGTACTTGACAGGAGGAAGGTTTGTAGTTTGAGTTTGAGGAAGCTGATCACATTTCAATCACATTTCATAGGGGTCCAGAGAGAGGAACGCTGGCGCTCACTCAGAGCAGGACTCCAGACTCTGAAACGGCGCCACCCACATGCAGGGTCTTCCCTCCCCCCTCACAGTGCATCCAGAGGTGTGTCTTCTTTTTTTTTTTTTTTTTATTAAAAATTTAATTATACATTTTAAAATTTTTTACCAGTTCCCTCCCTCCCCCCTCCTCCCCCTCCCCTTCCCCCAGTGCCTCCCCCCCAATTCCCAGAGAGTCCTTTATTGTATACGCCTAACTCTCCATTGGGTCCTCCTCTCCGATGACATATAAGGACCCAGTGGCATTTCCATAAGCCCTTTCTCTTGTTCCCCTTAAGCATAAGATCACTACTATGGCTGTCAATCCCTTGCCTCCAGGGGGTCTCGGTGCCCTTAACAGATGCTAGACTTTATGAGGGCAACAGTGCGCTGGACATTGCGCAGGGCATGCAAAGTCCCATTACGATTGCTTTGGCCCCAACTCAGAGGTGTGTCTTCTAGGACACTCCAAATCCAGTCAAATTAACAAAGAAGATCAATCATCACATTATTTTCCTAGGATGGATTCTAAAGGGAAGAATCAGCTGAGCCAAGAATACAGACGTCTGGGGCTGGAGAGATGGATCAGGGTAAAGCCGTTGCCTTGAAACCAAAAGAACCTCAGTTTGGATCCCAAATTCAGATTTGCCTGGCAATAGGGCAGCAGCCTGTAATTCCAACCCTGGAAGGTAGACCCTGAGGAATCCCAAGGCAAAGTAATAAGGTAGAGCAAGCCGGGATGATTCCCGTTGTCATTGATGGGTCTCCATAGACACATGCACTCAAGTGCCCTCTTGTTTGTACACATGAACACACACACACACACATAGACAGAGAGACAGACAGACAGAGAGAGAGAGAGAATGGAAAAGGAGCCATGTGTTATGGTTTGAATTCAGGTTGTCCCCGACAGACACATGCTCGAATCCTTAGCTGGTGCTATCGTTTGGAAGGCTGTGATGTCTGTAGGAGATGGAGCTTCACTGGAGGAAGAAACTGAGGTTAGGCCTTCAGGTGGTAGCCTGGTCCTGTTTGCTTTTGCTTGCTGCTCTCTGCCTCCTCATGGTGCAATGACTTGATCCGGCCTCCTGATTCTGTCTAGTCACAGCTTCTCTATGTGATTCCTGTCACAGTGGGCTGTGTCTCCCCTCTGGAAATGTAAGCCAAATAATTGCTCCTTTCTCCCCTAAGCTGGTTGTGCCAGAGTAACAGCAAACAGCAAAAGAAAGGCACCTTCAACAGCATCTTTGCTTTTGATGACTTTGAACCTTGACTAAAGCTGGTAGGGATAGCATGTCTCTAAGCTGTTGAATGGTTGGCTTTCTTGGATTTCTTTCACATAATTTTCTTAATTCCCAATATTTCTCCCATGATCATAAATTATTTGGTAATTGACAGGATGTATACAAAGGCTGAGATGCCAGACTGCTTGCAGAATGCCTCATGGACAAGATGGCATCCGAACTGAAGAGAGCAGCCGAGGCTCAGAGAACAAAGTGATACTGACCGAGGTCAAGAGCCAGTGCAGATTCCAGACCAAAGAGGATTCTGGGAGTTTGTACTGTGGGATGAAGACCCCACTATGCAGAAGCATGTGGGAGAAACAGAGCTGGTGGGTGAGATAGTACCCAAGAGATAGTTCTACCCAAGAGATAATGAAGGTTTGCACTGGCAGACAGTGAAGGGAGGGGGAGGAGGACAAAGTCACCTAATACTGTGGAGATAGACATGTTTTCGAGAGTCACTTCTAAGCAGATGTAGCCACAACGCCCCTCTCAAAGGCAGCACTGGCAGATTTTCTACCTCAGCTATTTGCAGAAAATAAATATCAGCTCCAACAGTCTGCAAGCATCACATGATGCCTCATCAGAGAAATCATGCTCAGACTAGCAAAAAAAGAGAGTTGCTCCAGCCAGGGGTCCATCCCCCTCAAGCCAGAAAGTGCTGTGCTTCTCCAAAATATCAAAAGCTGCACGTGTTTTAATAGTTTCCTGTCCAGATCACTGTTTTTGGAAAAGGAGAAGAAATCACATTTAAGAAGCAATGCAGAAGCAGGGTGAGGGCTGACCGCATAAACATCATGCCAACATGCACAGCGGTAACGAGTGAGGTAATGCCTGACACACCCTCATCAGGTCAGGAGCAGGACCGGACGCCCTGCATCCCGGTATCAGCCTCTTGCCTTGTCTGTGCCTCCCAGTGGCTCCAACAGTTCGCGTCCCCATCTGACTGGGGCTCTGACTACAGACTGTGCCTCGCATGTGTCTGTTCCACAACACAAAGGCCACTCAGAACCACTGGGCTTTTGTGATGGTTAGTTTCACTGTGGACTTGGAGGGGGCCTCCATGCATGCTTATGAAGTTGAGGCAAGCCTCTGATAAGTCTCTAGGAGATTGTCTTCACTGCATGATTGAAGTGGGAAGATCCGCCCCCTGTGGGCGGCACCATTCCCTAAGCAGGTGGTTTGTATAAAGGTAGCTGCTTTTCTAAGAAAATAGACAAAGAAATGCAAAGTGCCGGTGACCCAGCAAGGCTCATCCAGAATCGAGTCAATTTAATCTCTCCCCATCCTAAGGTTTGGGGAACCTCACAGAAGAGGGGATATTGAGATTGTAAGAACCTAAAGAAAGGGAGGTCAACCATTGGACAAGACATTCCATTTGAGGCAGGACTGCTGCATCCAGGAACTCACTGCTATATGACTTGTCCTTAGCAGACCTGCATAATGACTGACGTGGCAACATGCCCCCAAGACTGGTGAGGAACTCAAGAGAGATAAGACGGTACAGTGGAAACCTTGGGGACTAGGGCTGCATGACAGAAAGAAATGCCCCTATCAGTGAAAGCACCAGAAGAGGGGCCACTTGGTGTGTCACAGAGGTCTGAACCCTCACAAGAGTAGACGAGCCAGAGGGAACCCTAGGGTTCATAGAAACAGATAGGCAAGAGGGTGGGAGGGAGTGGGATGGATTGATGAAGGGAAGGGAGGAGGATGGGAGAAGGGATGGAGGGAAGCAGGGATACTAGAAAAATAACTAACTAAATAAAAATAGACAAAGAAAAGACCATGTGACATGGATGGGCAGAAGCCTGGATTGACTGCCAAGGCATCTGTTTAAGTCTTTGTCTTGACAGCCAAAGACAGCCAGAGAATATAAGTACACAAACACGGACGGCTACCTAGGGCCTAGTGTTGCCCACTTGTAATGCAAAACCTGTGAGGTAGAGCCAGAAGGATCAGAAATTCAACAACGTCGGTGCTACATAATGATTTTGAGCCTACGATACATGAGAGCTTGTGTCATGATTTGAATGTGAGTCTCCCCCACAGGCTCACGTGCTTGCATCTTTAGCTGGTGTCTTAATGCTAGGGAAGGTCCTGGCACCTTCAGGAGGTGGAGTCTTGCTAGAGGAAGGCAGGTCATAGGGGGTGGGCCTTGAGGTTTGGCAGCCCTGCTTCCTCTCACTTTGCTCTTACGTTCTCTTCCTCCTGATGGCTGCGGTGACCTGAACCAGCCTCCTGCTGCTGCCTCCAGCCTCGCACAATTCCTGCCATAGCGGACTACACCTTCTCTGAAATTGTAAGCCAAATAAGTCTCCCCCTTTTCCCTAAGGTGTTTCTGAGTACTATCTCATAGAAAGCAGTTTCAGCGCCTTGTCTCAAAATAAAACAAAACAAAACAAAACCCTCACATAAACAAACAGTATAAAGTAAAACAAGAAAGGCATTTTAGACACACCAGAAGCTAAAACAGACAAGAAAAAAAAAAGCACCTACTGTCCCTCATCAGGCTGATGCTATTGTTGGATCTCTGTTCTGGATTCTTATTCGTGAGCACAGAGACACTTAAGTGCTCATTTATATGAACTTTTAATTGACTTAACACATGTTCTTCACACGGCCTGCTTTTAACGCCTGCATCATTTTCCACTCACTGAAAGGACCACGTGTGCCCTGGGATTTCTTTAGCCAACCCTCTTACGGCTGAATAGATTTTTAAAAAATTTTTTTGAATGACTAACAATACTACTACGAACATATTTACATATATGTGTGGGTGTGTAGGCAGGAGCTTGTGGCTCCTGAGTCACAGCAGCATGAGTAGAAAACAGTACTCTGTGTTAAGCAGGAAAGACCGCTCATTTTCTGCTGTGTTCTCTACTCTGTAGGGAAGGCCGCTTCTAAAGAGCTCGGTCCACAATGCCGTGGCCCACAATGCCACGGGGCTTGTTATGACAACAAAACTTGGATGAAGGAATGCAAGGGAAGGAAAGACGTCTTCTCCCTCTTCCCCACTGGGCCCAAGGCCTGGGCCCTGTATCCACAAGACCAGCGTTGAATACAGGCGTTCCTTGACTTACCATGAGATTACATTCTTTCTTTAACTGGACCCTGGAGCTAGGGCCAGATCTGGGCCTCTAATTTGTCCTCCAACCCCCCAAATTAAATTAATAGGAATTCAAATGGACATGGAAAAGCAGAGAAAGGAAATTTTCTCAATATGGCCATATCGGGAAGGACCTTTCTGGTTGGGATATTTCCTCTTCAAAGGTCTGAGGTGGAGGTAAAGCTTATACAGAAGGCAGGGTCACTCCTCATTGCTCTGTAAGGTAGCCTGACAAGTTGTCAGAGCTGTGTGGAATTTCTCTGTTGGGGAAAGGACTGTCTGGCACCAGCTCCTCTCTGTTCCCCTGTGTAAGATTCTTGGGGGAATTTCAAATCTCAGGGTCCATCCTTTTGATAGTCCCCACAGCCAGAATGGCGGAGGAGGTTACTGCCCACTTCCATCACTAGTCCAGCACAGACTGAAACCATCGTCGGTGGAAAGCACATTCCTTGGGTGGAACCTGCTGAACACTGCAGACCGCAGAGAGCCTTTGCTTTCCTCAGGATCAGCTGTGACTCGCTGCCACTGTACAGTGTGGCAAGAGAGGACAGACAGTGCCACACGCCTCTCGCCATTGGCAAAGATCTGTATTCGAATCCCAGCAGGGACATGCTCCTGGACATGAATTGCTTTTGCAACACTGAAAGATCCAAAGGTCGTTCAGCACAGGCCTCGTGAGCCAGGTGGTCGGCCTAGGCTTCCAGGGACACGAAGGACAGGAAGACTTCAGACCACAGGTCGGCTTGTGATCTGACGTAGATTTGAGAACGAGCCGAAAGTCTTGGGGTGACCTGTCTGAGTCACCCCAGGGCTGTGGGCCCATGTCTTCAGAGGTAAGGATGTTCCTCTTCTTTGGGTACTGGAGCACCCCCACCTGATGTCAGTTTTAGGGCAAAGGCTCTGGCTCTGGTTTCAACAGGCTGGCTGGACTCAGCCCATCCTCCCCACATGTCAATTAAAGACAAAAAGCAGGGAAAGGAGATTTGACTGAAGTGGCATGTTGGGAAAACAGATAAGAAAGTCCAGTGACCTCCCCACTCGCTCCCACATCCATCCTCGAGGCACTGACATGAGCTTTAGGATCAATTAGAAAAGGAATCGGGATTCCTGTATAGGTGAACACTCCTGGTGGGTCATCAGGTGGGGTCTGGGTCTGCAAGGGGTCCTCACTGCTCGAGGGGACAAGCTGCATCCCACGGGATGGGTGGTCCTGATCCAGGGTGCAGGTTCTTGCCATCACAGACAACTGCCCTATTTGAGGGACGCCTGTCCGAGATTGTCTGCTGATAAAAGGCATTTGAGATCTGAGGCGGCTGCAGGCTGGGGACAGTGACTCGTCACCACACCCTCAGTCCAGAAGGGGAATGAGTCAGGTTAGGTCACAGGCATCCTTTGGGGACCTACACGTCTTCTTAGAGTCAGGCAGGAGCCTGAGGTCAAGCCGAGAAGACAGAAGGGCCATGCAGGAAGCGGCCATGCCTCAGTGACTGTGTGGGTCTGCGTGAGGGGGGAAGGGCAGAGCAAGGTCAGAAGTACCTCCGAGAGCCCAGAAGATGGCTCAGCCAGTAAAGGGACTTGACCTGAGTTTGATCCCCCACAGCCCATGTGGGGAACAGAGAGAGTTGACTCCCACCACTTGTCTTGTAGCTTCACATGGGCGGCATGTCGTGCAAACAGTCCCCTCACCTCCACCTAGGTAAGTAAATACATGTAAAAAATTTAAAGAGTAGCTTAGGAAAGAAACCAGCTGGCAGAAAGACTAGAAACCTGCCTAGGCAGGTTTCCAGGGAATAGATGGGCACAGGTAGATAAATCGTCCACGCAAATGATCTGAAAAGTCCCTTCTGCTGGGCATGGGTCCCCCCAACTCTGATCCACTTTCTGTACTGGGAGAACTTCCTTTCTTCATAAACCGTCTCTCTACTACTATCCAAACTCTCCTGTCCACTTCCATCCACCTTCTCTTTCCAAGACACAAAGATCTTGGAATTACCAGTAGACACGCCGATTCCAATACCTGCCATGAGACCCTCAGCTTCCTTCAGGAAAGGGCAATGCGTGTTCTTCCGCATCTGTTGGTACTTGGACTTCTTTGGCTTCAGATAGTCACTGTGCCAACATGCCATGCTGTAGAGTGTCCTGGCCTGAATTCTGTGTCTCTCATCTCTCTCTTATGTGGGCTGGTCGTATTTCCTTGCATCTTCCTGAAAAGGCCCCTGAAGACACTCTGTTTGTGTGTCAGTTCTGGAAACTGCAGCCCTTCTCTGAGACCCGCTTCTGCTCTGTTGAGTGGCAACCAGCTGCAGGGGCATCTTGGCACAGGCTGGCAGTGAAGTGGGCTTCTTGTGGGTGCTGGAACCTCTCTTGGCTCTTGACGGGCTTAACTGTTGGGGTATGTTAGTTTTATCTTGTTGTTACTGAATGAATTCAGGACTCGAACACTTTAGGGGAGCAAAGTGTTTTGTTTTTGTATTTTCTTGCTTATGGTTCTTGGTTTCATTCATTACCATGGCAAGAGTGCTCATACCAACATCAGGAATCAAGGAAACCGGCCATACCATATCCTTAGGAGTAGCTGGGAGAAGGTGTGCTTTCTCACTTACTAGCATACCTGTGCGCCTGTATGATGAAAGCATGCCAGAATACTGACCCCGCCCTCTCCATCCCAGCCATCTGCCCAGGGAATGATCCCACCCACTCTTGGCTGTGTCTTCACACATCAGTTAGACAGTCTCCCACAAGCTAGCTCACGGCTGGCCTTATCTACTAATTCTTCATAAAATGTGCCCAAAGGTTCGGCCCTCAGTTGTCCAGTGGACATCTGTAACTGGCTCCAAGGGCTGGAGTACCAGAGATTCAACAGTTACAAGAACTGCCTGAGTCAATGGTTTCTGATCTCTTGTCTCACACCCACGGACAATAAAGAAAGGAGGATGAGAAGCGAGCTGTGGAAAGGATAGATTTATTAAGGAAAAGTGAGAAAGAGCTCCAGAGAATGGGTGGATCTCCAAGGAAGGAATTCTGTCATGCCCTATCCAGTGGTCTTTCACGGGTTCTGTGGTGGAACTGGATGGGGACTGAAGTCTATTGGTGTTGGTCATTTTTTAGCACACCATGGATCAAGCTGATGTAGAGTTCATGCATCCTATGTACACTGCTTGGTCAGTAGGAGGTCTAGCTGGTATATAGATCATGTGCTAATGACTGCCTCAGGTCCACTGTGGGCCCTGCCCTCATGTGCAGAGGGTGTATAACTCCTGTCTCAGTGAGAGCTGGCATGTGGCACCACTTGGCAAGTATTTAGGGTTTTTTTTTATTATGTGTTTCTTGGGTGCTGAGCCCCTTTCTGATGGGTGTTAACCTTCGTGAGCTGCAGTCCCCAACTGCCCCAAACCATCCTGGGATCCTGGGGTCTCTGTGTTTCTAATTAGCACAGCACTGTTCACCCAACGTTTTCAATGCTTTCTGAATCAGTTAATTCAGGAACCCTGGAATTGGAGAAAGCTTTTCCCCACACAGCTGTGCATTTGCAACTTGGCTGAGTTCTAAGGTTTAAAGTACACCCTTCCCAGAAATCAGTCCATGGAATTAAATCACTGCTCTTGGTTTTTAATTATTTCTTTTTTATTCTCTGGCAGTTTGGTACATACGCACAATGAATTTTAGTCATTTTCACCCTATATTGCCCTATCTCATCCCCCTTCCTTTTTCCACTGAAAGCTTTTTTCTCTCCAACAGATCTCCCTCCAACTTGTATAACTTTGCACTCATGTGTATGCATGTGTGTGTCCCAATGACTTCACTAAAGGTCGCCTGGATTGGCTTGTGCACATCACCGACTACATCCTTGAAGAAAGTGGCTTCCCTTCCACAGCCAGTGTTACCTTCAATAATCCCAGGGCAGGGGAGGGGGAGGGCAGAGTGCCTCACGATTTCTTCCCCACTACTATGAGGATGCAATCTCGTGCAGATACACAGCTGCAACAGACTCCTGGGTGCCACAGCTCTGTCATGTCCAGAAGACATTGTTGTTATTCCTTCCTCCCCATCCTCTGACTCTTACATTCCTTCTGCCCCCTCTTCCTCCATGTTCCCTGAGTCTTGGGTAAATCACTTTTCTTATGTGCCTCTCTGGGTCATTAGGTACAATAGAAGATATCTGTTGAATCTGAATTTTAGATAAGCAATAAATTTTTTTTCAGTATAAGCATGTCCCAAATATTACACTCTGTCCTCAAGTGCAAAATTCTCTGCCTCCAGATAGCCTGCTATTGTTTCAAAGCCCAATTATGCTTTATTGGAATTTTTGGACATTTGATATTTTTCTCTAAAGACAGAGTGATTTTTTCACTGTCAAAGCCAAAAATTATCAATGAATTTGGTTTAAAAGTCTAACTGGGGGGCTGGAGGGCCTCTGGCTTGCAGGCAGAAGGTCCTGAGTTTGGATCCTAGACCCCACATATAGCTGCTGGGCAGAAGCGGGGGCGGCCTGCGTTTCTGGTCCTGGTAGGGCGGAGCCTGTGAATCCCGGGGCAGAGTAAACAAGGAGGAGATGGAGGCGATCCATGGTGATTCCTGAATTCGCCCGTGGTTCTACATGCACACATATATACACACATGTGCACACACACACACACATACACACACGCGCACACACACACAATTGAATTAAAAAAATTGAATAAATTTAAGAAAAAGTCTAATTGGTTTTTATTAGGGATGAAAACTTCCAAGAGCATCCTGTTTATAGAACTGAGAAAGGGATCCCCGAGCTGAGGAAACGGCCAACTGGTCTTTGCAAGGTCAAGCAGAATATGAAAAGTGACGGTTTAGCAACCTCAGGCTGCTTGCTCAGCACACTCAAGTCCTTACAGGGTTCCTGATCACGCCAGCTAAAACTAACTTTTGTGGGATTTGTCTTCCATTTCTCCCCTTTGTTTTTTCCATAATCAGGTAAGCAACTTCCTTTGTTTGGTGATGTGGAACTGAGGCACGAGTGGCTCCATTTTGGTTCGGTCTTTTGAAGTGTGATGCAAAGTTTTGTCTGAAGCAATAGTTTCCAATAAACTCCATTTAACATCTCTACGATTGCTGCTTGGGATTCCAGTAGAGAAGCTGAACTGTTGAGAAGACCCGAGAGAATACCCTGACACTGGTGTGTCCCCGATGTGGAGAGAGGAAGGAGCTACAAGATGTCCCTGTCCCTTCCATAGGTTCCCTGGCAGAAGAAACACTGATTCTGGCAGACAAACACTGGTTGAGAAGGAGGAGATGAGGAGCTGGAGGGGAGAGCGCTGAATTACTGATTGGTCTCTTGGTAAGGTTCTAGATGACTCAACACTTCCAGTATAGTTTATAATAGTTCATTTAACTAAAGGGCTGTGTCTCTCAATAGTGTGTCTGAGGCTTTCACAAGAGACACACAGAGAGAGAGAGAGAGAGAGAGAGAGAGAGAGAGAGAGAGAGAAGAATTTGGGACAGAAGTGGCAACAAGGAGAGAGAAGGCTTCTGGCAATGCCAGAGGCAGCATGATCAGGGTCAACTGCATAGTCCAGTGACTTCTCAGAGACCTCAGGTCAGATGAAGATAGATTCTCCACTTAGATCCCAGAAGAGAACTTTGGGACTGATGAAAACATGAAGCAGAATTGGAGCTTATCAAGAAAAGGTTCACAGGCTGGAGAGATGGCATGGAGTTAACAGTAGAGGGCTGGTGATAAGGTCTAGGATTGCAGCATAGGGCTGGGGAGGTGTCCCAAGGGTACAAGCAGAAGGCTGGGGAGATGGCCTGGGGTTACAGCAGAGTGCTTGCTGGACAATTGCTAAAGATTGAGGTTTCTATTCTTGGGACCCATTCAAAGTCTCATGTGGTAGCATGTGTCTGTAATCCCAGTGTTCCTATGGGGAGCTAGGAGAAGCCCTGGAAATCAGTGTCACTAGCCTGGTGTACAAAGAGAAGAACAAGAGTCTGCGTGAAACTAGGGGGAAGTCAAGGAATGGCAATAGAGTTTGGCCTCTGACCTCCCTGTACTTGCTCATACTCACCTACATGAACACTCACATACACACAGAAACATAAACATGTGCATATACACACATACACACCATACCTATCTTTTAATTAAAAAGGCTTTAATATAGACTAAATGCAAGTACTGAGACACACACACACACACATATACTCTCAATAACTTAGCAATATATATGATTTTGGTGACTTTCAACATGACACTGTTCAAAATATTTCAAAGATTGGACCAAGAGTTCAAGGACAGCCTGGGCTAGAGACTGAGACTGACTCAAAACAACAAGGGTTTGAGGAAACTTGCTTTTCTCTAAAGATCTGTTCCACAGTGGAGGTCCATTGATAAAAAGAGGAAGAAGAAGAGGAGGAGGAGGAGGAGGAGGAGGATGAGGAGGACAAGGAGAAACAACTAATGCAAGGGAGAAGCTTAAGAAAAACCAATTTTATTAGAGCAGAAGAACTGGTGGCTGGGGGAGCCATAGCTTACTTAGCATGAATGAGGGAGAACATTAGAGCAGAAGGAATGGCTTAAAGGCAGAGAGGACAAGGAGAGAGTCGTCACGGACAGCATAGTTGGGGGAATCTGCAGAGCCCACAGGACAAAGGGGACATCCGCCTTTTGTAGCTTTTAGACACTGCTAAGGGGTTGCCAAGGAAGTAGGGAGGTAGGTATGGGGAGTGAAATAATGTCGGGCAAAAGCAAGTCATGTCTCAGGTCCAAGGGGATCAAGAGAGGGAGCATCTAGGGGATAGGTTACTTTAGTTGGGGAACGGCTATCGTAAACAGACGTGGTCAGTTTCAGGAACTGCCACCTTCCATTCAAGATGGAGGAGATTCACAAGATGGCCTTCCTGTGGCTGACAGGTGCCGCTTGCCTCCGTCTTCGACCTGCTTACTGTGCCATATGATTTCTCTCATCCTTCAACTCAGCATCTCTATGAAGAACATGTGGGTACCACCAGCACACAGGGGGCTCCCTGGGAGACACAGGAGGCATGGAGACATACCAGGCCCAGTGAGTGTCTCTTAGAGAGTTGATGAAGTCCTCTTCCACACTGCTTCTAGAGGAATACACTGCAAAACAAAACAAACAAACAAAAATCTCAACCAAACAAACCAAAACAAACTCTGCTCATACTGAACAGTCTCCCCATAGAAGCACTGGGGTGTGTAATCCTCCCTTCACCCTGTAACTTTCAGGCTACGTGTGGTTCACAAGAGCAGAGGGAGCTACATGGTCACATGATAATTTTCTGTGCCCTACACCTTATGACACCTTCGTGTATGTACACACGTGTGCGTGCACACACACACACCTCTGCGTGGGTGCATGCCCCTGGGCCATCTTCTTCTAACTTACCTCCACAGTGCTTCAGGCGCCTGCAATTACTCAGAAGCCCTTCCTCTATTTTTGTGCTTATCTGACTCATTCATCTCCTTAGCAAATAAAGTCTTTGCTTCCTTGAGACAAAACAAGTACAGAACGCACATGTCCCCTCAGACTTTGTCCAGAAGCATCAGCGTGCTTGTGATAAAGACCTTTTGTTACCTTTTTATTATTTTTCCAGTCTTGTGCCCTGTCTTGCCTGCACCTATGCTACTGTAGACAGAGACCATTTACAGGAGTTCCATCCACACGTGGCGTTGGGCTGCTCTTGAGGTCCACAGTGCAGACTCAGAGTCAGCTCTGATCGGGATGCAGCCCAGCCGGGCCCTGGATGGGACAGCTTTCTGCAGAGCAGGCCGGAGGAGCCAGCGCAGTGGCTAACCACTGCCCATTCAATAGTGATGAGGGCTGACTTCAGTGAGGAGCACCTGCCATTCCCACATGCCCAGGGATGGAGAAGAGGTGAGTGTGCTTTTGAGGATGGCCGAGGTCAAAGGTGGCCATCGACAGCTATGGATGGGAAACGAGCTGAGCGGCAGTGCTTTGTTCTCTCCCGGCAGCGAGGAAGAGTGCCCATCCTTCACTCCCTGCACCAACTAATCTCTCACAGTGCTGCTCTTACTCCTTCTGCTGCTGTGAGTCAGCACACAGACTCAAAGGCAAAAAAAGGGGGCATCTATCTGACTTACAGTTCATCAGGGAAGATACAGTCCATTATGATAGAATAGTAGAAGCTGGAGGCAGCTGTCGTCACAGCCATCATGGAGGCTGAGAACGCACACTGCAGACTTCTGGACAGACGGCTAATGGAAGCGGGGTGAGGCTCACCCACCTCAAGGCCCACCAGCTTCCATATGCCTTCCTCCAGCAAGGCTCCACCTCCCAAAGATGTCACAAGCTTCCCAAACATCGGCTATGGATTCGAACACAGGAACCTGCGGGGGACAACTTACGTTCAAACAGTGACACAGGGGAACCTTTTGAGAGGCGAAATGAAAGATGAGCTTCTGCTGACCCTAAGTGCTTTCAGCAGCAGGCTGAGGTAAAAAACAGCAGTCCAGCTTCTTGCTGGCTGACAACACCCCACTAACAGAGCTGAGCAGAAATTAGGAATGCAGACCACTGCTTGCGTCCCAGTGGCTTCAGCCAGAAACAATTACCCACTTGGCTCATTAAGACAAGTTACAAATGGCTAATTGTCTCCACAATTAGCCAAGTACTGGTTCAGTTCCTTGTGACTGTGGATCCAGGACTTTGAAGAGAGGCTGGCAGGGTAAAAAAGAAATTCAAATTCAGCAAAGGAGAGAGGGCCGTCCTTCTCTTCCTTTATGCTTTCCTTTATGTGGAGATGGGGCAGGAGGGGTGCAGAGAGGGGGCTGCTCAAGTCCCCTTATGCTATTGTCCAGCTTTCAAGGTCTGCATTCCTGGGGAAAGGAGATGCATAGACTGTTAGGATGTGATTGGCTTAGACGAAACCTATTAACCTGAAGGGGGTCTATATTCCTGACCCTTCTAGAAGTTTCCTGAGATGTTTGGCTCTCTGTGGGGAGAGCTGAGACTCAGGGTCTGTGTCTAGTCTTGGAGAAAGCAGTGAGAGCATTCTGGGCATTCTGTCTTAGTGTAGGCTGTTAGATCAATGTTATTGTTAAGTTACAAGCCACAGAAATCGATGGACGTGGGGCCTGGAAGCTGCGGATTCCAATGTGAAGATGTCTCTCTCTCTGACATTAAAATCAACATTAAAACCTTTTCTTAAGCCTGGCATGGTGGCGCACACCTGTAATCTCAGTAATGGAAGGTAGAGGCAGGAAGATCAGAAGTTCAAGCAAGTTTAAAGACCTGTCTCAAAACAAGCAAGAAAGTAAATCCTTTCCTTAAAGAATTCCAACTTTGCTTCCTACTAACTTGTTGCCACAAGTTTGTCTGCATGTTGCCAATAAATTCAGGACCAAACAGCTTAAGGAGAAACAAGAGGTTTTACTCAGGCTGAGTCCAGCTTGACAGGAGAGTTCATACCAACGTTGGGGCCAAGGGAACTGGTCATACTATATTCATAGGACTACTTAGAGAGGGGTGAACCTCGCTTGCCAGGCAGCATGTCTAAGTATGCCAAAGAATGCCAGCTCCCTGACTCAAATCTCTCCATCTATCCACCTGCCCAGGGGAAAGTTCTACCCACCATGGGCTGACTCTTCCCTGTCAAGTAGACAATCTCCTGCAGGCTTGCTCAGAGCCTAACTCCACAACTAATTCTTTATAAATGTGTCCAGAGTTCCAGCTTCTGTTGTCAACTTGACACAAAAACACATTGCTTTTAAACTGTAACCTTTCAACCCTTGTCCCCATTGATGCTATGTTTATCTTATGAAATACATTAATTTTATTAGTTATCAAAGTCCAAATTAAAAATTCTCATAATCCAATTTTAATAGTTCAGTTCCAACATTTTAAAAGTCTAAAAAAATCTAGGCTGGAGAGATGCTTCAGTGGTTAAGACTCTGCCTCACAAGCAGAAGGTCCTGATTTCAGATCCAAGGTCCCATGTAAAAACATTAGTCAGAAAGGGCAGCAGCCTGAATTTCTGGCCCTGGTGGACAGAGCCTGGGAAATACCAGAGGAAAGGAAAAAGGAGGTAGAAGCAATCCAGGATGATTCCCAAAGTCAACCTGGGTCCTTCACAGGGACATAGAATGCCTTCTGATACACACACACACACATACACACAAGCACGCATGCACGCGCACACACACACACATACGCACGCACGCACGCACACGCATGCACAAATAAATGAATAAAGCTAAAAGACATACAATATATCTAGTCAATGATCTGTATGTACCTCATAGAAGAGAAGCAACGTTCATTCACTTGCCGTTGTACCTACGCATGATTATGACATATTTGTTGAATGAATGAATGAGATGTGATGAGATGAGATAATATTAAATTTCTAAAAGTAAATTCCTAAAGCAAAACAAACAAACCAAAAATGTCCAAAATCCCTTAATTGTGAGATTCTATCAAATCAAAACAAGCTAAATACTTCAGCACAGAGTAAACACTGAAATGAAAATATCATAACAGAACAATAAACTATCTATTCTAAATTAAAAGGCCAAGGCCTTACAAAGCAAATATCACATTCTGTAGTTCAATGTTCATTTTATATTGCTCATTGTGTTGTCAGATTTTGGGCAATGCTGTCATGAGCCTACAGCTATGGCTGAACAAGCAGCTTTTCTCTGGACCAGGTCAAGTCTGCACTCGTAGCCATCCTCAGCACATCACTGTTCCACTGTTCTGCTATCCTCAGCGTTCTGGGTTCTCCACTGCAACTATAAGCTTTGCTTTCCTTTGCAGAAGCTTCAAACCTGCCACTCGGTGACTAGTCTCAACCACTCTTCATGAACCCCTCAGTCATGCATCAAAACTAGTACCTCCTGGATGGTGCTGACGCCAACTTCTGCATCTACGCTGAGATGCTGCCTGGCACTCAAACCACAGCGACGCCAACTTCTGTGTGCGGACACTGTTAAAAGTGTTTTCTAGGCAACCAAAACATCAGAAGGGAAGAAACTGCTTCAGCTTTGGATTTCTTCAACTAAACAAACCTGAGTTTCACCATGTGAAATTTTTGCAAGGTGATATTCAATGCTCTCACCATCCTAGTGTGAACAAATGATGCTTATTTCTCCAACAGCCACAGCTCATCTGCTGCTTTCTGTTTCCTCATCCAAAACTCCAGGGCTGCCAAAACACTCCCCTCTAACAAGCAAACGAACCCATCGTCTTTATATTTAACTTAATCGAAGTTCTTGTACCCTTTATCACAATCTGGGCCCAAATAATCCACAATTCTCTCAGCATTTCCATTTTCCAAATGGACCGTTAAATTCTACTTAATGTTTTTCTGCAGCCCACATTCCCAAAATCTTCAAACATTTCCAAATTTCTCCTCCCTCCAAAAAAAAAAAAAAAATTAAAAATCCACAAAAGCTAGATTTATCAGCAATACCCCACGTTTATGGAAGTAAATTCTGTCACAGTTCACCTGTGTATTGCTGATAAATTCAGGACCAAACGGCTTAAAGGGGAGCAAGGGGGTTTATTTTGGTTTATGATTAACTACTCACATGTCTTAGTCCAGCTTGGCAGGAGAGCTCGTACCAACACCAGAAGGCCAAAGGAATTAGCCACACCATATCCACAAGATTGCTGAGATAGGAACAAGCCTCACTTCTCCAGACAAATCTTCTCCATCAATTAGCCAGTTTCCGACAGGCTGCTCACAGCTTAACTCAACTACTAATTCTTTACAATGTGCCCAGACTTAAGCTTTCACTTGTCAAGTTCACTCTGTAACTGCCTACCAGACTTATCCTGAAATTCTTTCCTGCAGTGTAGGTCAGGATCCTGGCTTTACTTAAGTAGAGAATTCTGGAAAGAACTCAGGCTTCACTACACCATCAAGATGTCTCACACACCGCTCAAGATGATATTGTGTCGGAGATCATGTATTACCAGGAATATTCAGAACTAGGGTTATTCAACCCATGACCTATTCTTCCTGATCTGTGTGTGGCATGAAACTTGGGCGATGGCCAGACATGGCCCTTTACTTCTAGGATGGCACTGAATTTCGCTTTCCCCAGATTTTCCCAGGACACTCTGTATCTACCTATTTCGAGAAGTGTCATTCATGAACCTGTACGTCTTTTGTGAAAGAAGATAGGATACGCCCACTGCCGAGATGACTGGCAGAAGCCAGCATCTGCCTTGACAGCAAGCCCGGGAAACAAAAGGGCTTCTAGGGACATAATCACAAGGGACTGTGACTAGCTCAGTCGGTGAGTGTCCAGCGTGCATGAAGCCCTGGTTTCAATTCCTGCACTGGATGAAAGGGAGGGAGGGAGGGAGGGAAGAAGGAAGGGAGGGAGGCAGTAAGAAGATCTAGGTCCAGTGAGAAAAGACGTGCCCTTGGAAGGTGAGGCCTGATGTCTGAGGTTGTCCTCGGATTAATAAACAGATTAATATTCTTCATCCATATCAAGACAGACCTGGATGCCTGCTTCTTTTCTAGAGTGTCATGGCAAAGAATCCATGTGTGGTGGTTTAAAGAATAAAACACATCATCTACAGTTCTGGGATCACAAGTCCAAAGCCGAAATGAGTTAGGATCAGGGTTTCGGGATCTACAAGATAGAGTCCGCCTCAGGCCTCTCCCCGGCCCTTCTTAGCTTCAGAGTGCTGGGACTGAAGCTGGCCTCCCACCTGGGTCTTCACTGTTCTCCCTCTTCACATGGTGGGCTCTCTCTTGAAACCTCCCTGCTTCACTAGCACAGCTGTCCTATCTGAGGAGGGCCTGCCCGTGTGTGTGTGTGTGTGTGTGTGTGTGTGTGTGTGTGTGTGTGTGTGTGTGTGTGGTATGCGTAGGCTCATTTGTATAACACGGTCTCAAGCATATGTGTGTTTGCACATTGAGTCATACTCGTAGGCATTGTATGTATATATGTAGTGTATGCATAGGTTTGTGTGTGTGGCATACTTCAGGGTGTGTGCGTATCTATAGTGTGTGCGGGGGTTTGCTTGTGACATACTCTCAGTGTTTGTGTGTGTGAGAGAAAGAGAGTGTGTGTGTGTATGTATGCCTGTATTTGTCTGTGACATATTTTCAGGTATATGTGTCTGTGTGCATGGGTTTGTGTGTGACATACTCTGAGGTAGTTTGTGCATGGTCCTATGTTTGTCTGTATATGGTATATCATCGGCATGCTGAACATGGGCTTCATGTTTGTGTGCATGTACAAGTGTGTCCCTGTGTGTCCGTGTGTCATGTGAGTACGTGTAGCTCAACAAAGCAGACACCATGTGTTGCAGTCCGCCTGCATAGTTGCTGATAAATGACCATCACACAGCTTAAGGGAACAAGGAGTTTACTTTCTTACGATAGTCTGATTACAGTTCATAGTCCAGCTTGACGGGAGAGCACGCACCAACACCAGGGCCGAGGGAACTGGCCACCATAACGGCTGAGAGATGGACAATCCTTACTTGCCAGACCAGCATGTCTGGCCAAGTATACAGAAGGATGCCCACTCTCTCAACCAGCTCTCTGTGATTTATCCAGGGCCTAATCCCACCCACCATGGGCTGGGTCTTCCCCAGCAGCTAGACAATCTCCTTCAGGTTTGCTCTGGGCTTAACTCAACCATCAACTCTCTACAACTGTGCCCAGAGCTCAAACCCTCAAGAGTCAAGTTGACACCTGTGCTTAACTATGACACCATGAAGTAAATATTATTTGTACGCTGTACAGAGTATGAAATGACAACGTGCTATTTTAGGGATTAAGGGAAGCCCCAGGAGATGTTTGTACTATAAGTTAAGAAGCAACACACTCTTAGAGACACAGAGCCCAGAGATGTGGGCCCCAGGCACCGTCAGAGAGTAGAGGGTGCTGAGGAGTATCCCTCAACCAGAGAAGCCTAAATCAATGTGACCCACATGTTTTCCCCAGCACATCAGGAGTGTTCATAGATAGCTCCCCAAAATCGACATGAACACACACAAGGTCAGTTTCATTCCATGCATGGCGGATGGCATAAGCTGTCACAGACTAATTTGGGAAATTTGAGTCAAGAGCCTTAAAATGCTCCGAACCTTCCACTGTTGGGACCCACCCAGAGAAATAATCTAAAAAGGAGGATATTTTTGCACTAGAATGTAAGTCACATCACCGCGGAACATGAGAACCACTAATGTATAATCAATCCTGAAATGAATATTATGCAGCCAGGTACAAGGGAGACACACTGTGATCCTAGCACTCAGGAAGCTGAGGCAGGAGGATCATGAGTTTGAGGCCAGCTTTTGCTTTATCGTGAGTTCAAAGACAGCCTAGGTTATATAGTGAATCCCTATTTCAAAAAAATGATAAATAAATGAGTATGAAAAAATGAGTGAATGAATCAGTAAATCGACCAATCAATAAAGAAAAGGCCATTAATGTTCTGATGCTGGTCCATCTCAGTGGACCCAGCCGTTTGGGTGGATGTTCGGTTGTCTTTGGTGGTTTCTTTTGTCTGTTATGACAGGCAGTTATTTCCAAGTTCACATGGTTTGTCCTTACAAAATGTCGCAGTGACCACTGATACTCAGAGCTGGGAGGAAGTGTGTCTTAACACGAGTGACCTTTGACATCACCTCTTGTCCTACTCTGGGTAGTTTTCCTGTGTCACTTGAACTTTCCACAACCCAAAAAAAATCATAACCAGGAAAAAATTCTAATTAGGAAATTTTGATCAGAAAATTTCATAATCAGGAAAAAAATCCTAATTAGGCAACAAAGGCTTTGGTGCCACCTCTTAACATTAAAGTGTGTTGGGTGAATGGCATAGGTAGCAAGAGCCATGGTATCTGAGAGCCGTATTGTCTTAAAGAAACAAAGGCACAGATTTTATAATAAAAGGAGAAGCAAGATTTGTATGAAGGGTTTCAGCGAGTTTCTGTATTTTTCTTTGTTCTCTTTGGTGGCTCTTTTTCAGAATCTCTGGCCAAATCTTCTCCATTTGTCTCCCCCCAAAGTTGTCTGTCTGGCATTCCATCTGTTGCCCCCACCTTTCACGTCAGGCTTTCCTGGACACAGGGCAGCCCCAGAGGGAAGCTGCTGGATAGATACCTTGGGTCACAGCTGGCAATGTGTGGCTGCCCTGCCCACCCACCCACATTCCTTGAGGCTCAGGGGCAAACGATCTAATCACAAGGTCATTGTCCCCTCAAAAAGTTGAGCGTCCCATCCCGAGTCCTTCCAAGTCCCAGCCTCCGGTATAATTAGTAGGTGTTCCCCTGTGGAAGGAAAGGGGACACCCATTCTGTGGTCACCCTCCACAGCAGGCCTGGGGTGTGGCTCCCTGGCCTGGGAGCTGCCAGGAATTTGCCATGAGGTTCAAAACTGGAGGTTCAGGAGCTTGGTCAGAACTGGAGCCCTGCAGCCCAGCACCACCCAGTCCTTTCCAGGGCTGCTTCTCATGCCACGAGCTGTGATGAACCAGAGAAGAAGCTCCAACAGCTTCTGGAAGATACCGCGGACTGGGCGTTGGAAGAGCTCGTAACCGCCTAGCTCGGGCTTGATCACATGTACTCTACGCTGTCATCCTGGAAGTCTAACCTCCAGAGTGTGCCCAGGCGGGAGGAACCTGGGGCATTTCCTTCTGGTTCTGTCGGTTCTGTCGCTTTTCCAGTTGACTTCCTGGCTTTATCCATCTGCAAGCCGAGCCCTAGGCCCGCAGCTCCCTCTTTTATCCTTCCATGAACCCCAAGAAGGAGGATGTTGCATCCTCCACTTTGCAAATGAGGAAATGGAGCTCAGTGGGGTCAGTAGCATCTTCAGGGAGCAAGAAGGGACCGGGATAGGAAAGGAACTGAGTCCAGGTCCCACCCCAGCCTGTCAGGATGGCGGCCTTTAGGGAGTCAGCAGGGCCGATCGGGAAGTCCCTATGTTTGTCTTGGGAGACCAGGACCACCTTGACTCCTCTTTGAGTCCACACAAATGCCACGAAGCTTCCTTCCCTCAAAGCCCCCTCCTTCCCCTTAGGGATAGATAAGCATCACGGAGCGCTCTTCCCTACCACCCACTGGAGCGCAACTGTGGGAGCTGTCCACCTGCTGGTCGCCAGAGAGTCCTGGGAGCCCGGTGCTCCTTAGGAGACCCTGCTGAGGGGACCTGACAAATGTGCACTGGCGCTGGGCCGTCTCAAGGGCTCTCGAGCACATCCGTCACCCTCTTGGAGGACAGGAACGAAGGACACGATGTGACGCCGTCATCCTGGCCGCAGGCCCTGACATCATCCAGCCAGAGAGCTAGGCTGGGGTCTTCTGCTTCAGGGTTACCGGTCGTGATGCTGAAGAGGCCGTGAGGATGCTAGGAGATGAGGTCATCCCAGGATCCGTCCCGCCTTTGCCTCTGGATGAAGGGTCTCTATGAAGGAAGCGGCCCAAGCCAGCATGCTAACTCAGCCCTGTGCTGCCAGCACCCCTCAGCCTTGGGACTTCATGGGCGACCTGATAGTTGAGGGAAAACTCGGGGCTTCGCCAGGTTCTGTGACTCAGGCCTGGGGTTCCTGCACTACACTAGATGCATCGGAGTCCCCGAGGCAGGAGGATGGACATGCGTGCTGCAGAAGCCTGGGCTCCAGGGTGAGTTGCAGACCACCCTGGGCTACAGTGAGGCCCAACCTCAAAAGCCGAACGAAAAAACCCAGGGTTTCATTAGCACCCCAGGGGGTTCCTAGGCACTAACTAAGTCAGGTAGGTGTTCTAAGTGGGACCCAGTGCATCATACATGCAGAAAGACATGTGGGGGGGGTAGGCTGGAGGGGAGAACTGGTGAGATGGGAAGGAAAGAGAATAGGGGTTGGAATGGAGGAATGGAAACATACAACCCATCATTATTATAAATTAAAATAAATAAAGTTCATTATTTAAAAACTCCAGGTATTGTTGTGGTCGCAGCCAGAGATGCTGAGTGGCAGGGAAGCTTGAAGACTGGCCATGTCCCAAGGGTGGCCTTGAACTCCCTCCTGCCTCCACACTCTTCTCCATTGGATGGTTTTCGGTGTTATTTATTTGTTTGCTTGTTTGTTTGGAGAGAGGGAAGACGGGAGGGACAGAGAAAGAGAGAGAACAGGTCCATGCCACAGCACATAGGTGGAGGTCAGAGGACAGTGTTTGGTTGTTGGTTCTTTCTTTCCACCATGCAACCTCCAGGGAGAGAACTTAGATCACCAGGCTTGCCCGGAGGCACCTTGACCCTCTGAACCATCTCCCCAGCCCAAAGCTGGATTCAGATGAGGGTCTTGGGAACCCTCTGCCGTGACTTCCCCTCCTTCCTGTTCATGTTTAATGAACTGGAGGTTTTGCTGATAGATGGCCTAGTTTTGCATGAGAAACAATTGCACCCCATGCAAACAGTCGGGGCTGTTTCATGGTTTAAAAAAAGCCCAGACCACCTGAGCGGCTGAGTGCATGGTGGGACGGCACATGTATCATTTTGAAATTGAAACAGAACATGTGATCTGCACTGAGAATGGCCTTTTCCTACTATAGTTAATTGTTCTCTCATTTTGTTGTGAATGTTCAATGCTTCCTGCGGGGACCTGGATGCTGGCAGAGCACTTGATTGTGCTTCCACAGATGCAACTGAATGCACAGCGTTGATTGTGAAACCAGGATTTAAAGCCACGTTTTTCCACATTCCAGTGAGACACGGGACTACCGTGCTCTGGGGAAGAGTGACAGGAGAGGCAGGAGTGGTGAGATCATTCCAGAATCTCCTTGAGGACAGGGATCCAGTTAAGCTCTCTCAAGGGCTGGCCAACAACTTCCTGAGGGAGAAAACTGGGTGCCCTGAGGTGCTGTGGGCAGGACGAGGGCATTGGAAGCCCCAGGGACAGGCAGAAAAAACCAGAGCACTTGGCACCCCAGAGTTCTTTGTTCCTCAGAACATGAGCCCTACCCCTCCCTGCCGAAGCCACAGCACGTCATTGCCACCAGAATGACACGACCACCCAGCCTGCTGCCCCCATCCTTTACCATCCACTGCCTCGGATCTTGCAGGTCCTCAGACTAGCCCAGCTTCTTCAGACTTAGGGCCTTCGCCTCGCTTCTGGGCCAGTCTGTCTGTGCTTCCCACTGCAGTGGACAAGTGGACATCACCAGGATATGCATTAGCTAATCTTCTTTGTGATTGTGTGTGTGTGTGTGTGTGTGTGTGTGTGTGTGTGAGAGAGAGAGAGAGAGAGAGAGAGAGAGAGAGAGAGAGAGAGAGAGAGAGAGACATCAGGGATCATCTTAGATTGTTCTACCTCTTTATTGTTTTGCTCTGGGGCTTCAGAGCAGGGCCAGACACAGGGCCAGAATTATGGGATCTGTGGATGGGAACTCTGGTTTAACCCCTGAGCTATCTATCTCCCCAGCCCAAATTACTCTAGCTGCTAACGGGCAGCTCTACTCAGATCTGCAGGATCCCCAGCCACACAGTCCCCCTGTAGCTGCTGAGGGCATGGAAGGAGACAGTCACATGTGCTTAGAGTTCCCACTGTGAATTACTCCTGCACGTATTAAAGGCTATGCTAGTCTGACGAAGAAATGCACCATGAGGTTGATGACCAGTAATGCCCCAGCTGGTCACTGGCGCTTGTTGGAGAAACGGTAAGTGTTAAGTCAAGCAGGATATTGGAGACTTTCATGCTCACACACTGAGAAGTTCTACTCCATGTCTGCAAAAAAGTCCCTTCATGGTCTCTCCTGGTGCTCCTGAGTTGGTTTTTATGTTTAATGTCCTTGAAAGATGTTTTGTTTTTTTTTTAATTATTTTTATTATTATTATTATTTATTCAACTGTGTACATGTGTGTGTGTATGTGCTCGCGCGCGCACGCATGTGTGTGTGTGTGTGTGTCTGTGTAGAACCACGGACGAATTCGCGAACCACCATGGACGCCTCCACCTCCTTCTGCCCGGGATTCACAGGCTCCGCCCTACCAGGACCAGAAGCGCAGGCCACCCCCGCTTCCGCCTGGCGTCTATACGTGGGATCTGGGATCCGAACTCAGGACCTTCCACCTGCAAGGCGGAGGCTTAACCCCTGAGCCACCTCTCCAGCCCCTGAAAGATGTTTTTTGAATTGCACAGTTATTACCGATGACACTGTACCTTCTACTGAATGTTTCTTAAGAATGGCCTTTCAGTGAACATGCCTCAGTTTACCTCAGTGAAAAATGTCCTGACTTCCAGATAAACCAATTAAAAATTAGCATTCTGAAAGCTTTCGGTGGAAGGAGCCTGAATTTAGTTTTCTGAATGTCTGTCTGTCAATTCTGAGTAACTCTCAAACTTCTCATGAGAAAAACAGCCAGCTGTTATATCACTGGTGTGTGGTGGATTCTATGATGTGTTCCTGGGACGGTGACATCGCTGTCCCCTGTGCATGTCCCTTGGGGACCTTACAAAGTTGCTGGAGTCAACTGTACGAAGGCGGGAAACTCTGACGTGTACATGCTGAATATCTGAATAGTAACGGACCATTGCAAAGGAAAACCTAAGAGCTAAACCGGAGATTGGGGGAATCCCTCACACAAAAGAAGGAAGCGCAGACACAATAAGGGATGGCATGGAGTTTCTCAGAGAGGAAGCAGGGCTAGTGGTGTTGGTAGAGAGCCTAGGAACAAATCCAAGGAGCCTGAGCCACTCAGCAGCAGAATCCAGATGCCTCCTGCGTGGGAGGGTGTCAGCCTGCTGGAGACATTAGGCTTGGGGCTGGCCTGAGTGCACAGTCAGTCCCAGCGGTGAGTGGACACGTGAGATGGCAGACTTCCGGGTGGTCTGGACTGAGAACGCCTATTGGGGGGAAAGGTCCCAACATTGCCACTAAATCGAGCCACTGCAGACTCTGAGCTGGGGTCCCCACTCTGCTACACTTAGCTTTGTCACACGAACCAAGTACATCCTGGGAATCTATTCATAGAAGGGCTGAGTCACCTGTGAACACACAGCGCTGGGTAAAAGTCAGCCCGAGAACCGTCATCACCCATCCCAGACAGGGAACAGCACAGAGGGTCTGGGGCAGGCGGGAGGGTCAGTCTCAACTTAAGGACTTTACAGTCAAACCCAAACCAGTCACCTTCTGAGTCCAGTAATTGGCAGGGAGGTTGGGAGTGAAGGAGAGAGCACACTGGCAAGTGAATTAGGAGTTTTCAGGGAAGACGAGAGAAATAGTGTCTACACCAGGACCAGTGGACATCATGGCAGACAATGTCTCCATCCAGAACGTAGCAGATAATCTAGATTGGAAGGAGCCCATGGTATTGTACACACGCTCTGTGTCTTCTACGAGATCATCATAGTTAGGCACAGGTGTCAACTTGACAGCTGAGAATTGGAGCTCTGGGCACATTTGTAGAGAATTGGTTGTTGAGTTAAGCCCAGAGCAAACCTGCAGATTGTCTAGCTGATGAGGAAGGCCCAGCCCATGGTGGGTGGGACTAGGCCCTGGAATAAAATACCAAGAGTTGGTTGAGGAAGTTGGCATCCTTGTGTACACTTGGCCAGACATGCTGGTCTGGCAAGTAAAGATCATCCCTCTCTCAGCCATTATGTAGAGATGGTGTGGCCAGTTCCCTCCGCCTGGCCTAGTGTTGGTGCGTGCTCTCCCGTCAAGCTGGATTGAGGACTGCAACTGGACAATCATAAGAAAATAAACCTCTTGTTCCCTTAAGTCGTGTGATGGTGATATATCAGCAACCATGCAGGCTGACTGCAACAGAGATGGACAGGAGCAGGTTAGACATCCGTGTCAGCCGTCTTCATGGCAGTCAGCAGCTGAGAACAAGAGAGCAGGTCTGCCGTGATAGGTGCACCATGGTGTGGCTGTAACTATTGATGCTTGGTCACGAGAGTTGCTATGGGCGATGTCACGTCTCCAACTTTGTTTAGTTATTCTTGGTCCTTCAATTTTCTTCTGATTTCCCATAGAAAAGCTAGTGAGAAAACACAGCAGAGCTTCTTTGTTGATATAAAGATTTCCCCAGGAGGAAGAGCTGACTTGAAATGCGAGGAGAGGCAGGCTGGGGAAAGCCCTTGAAGGTCTTTAACACGGCACTGGCTCACAAGACTCCCCCTGGGAGGGGGACAGGCAGTGACCAACAGTCAGGACTCCTGGTGGCTGAAAGCATTTGCCAAGGCCACACACTGAACTGCATGTTCATATTTTGTAAACTTTCCTTTAAATGTATTTTACTTAGCAATAATGTGTTTAACCCGTGGACATAAAGTCAAAGAAAATTTTTACAGCAAACAGCTAAGAGATAAACTGCAAGGTGACAAAGATGTTTATAAACCATGTAACTGACTAATAATAATTATGCAGAATGAACACTTGATGCCCATGAATCTGTGTGAGATACACACACATACACACACTCATGCGTGTACACACATGCACATACCATATACACACATGCATCTTTGGTGGAAGATGTCTAAATGCATCTGTTTGCATGCATATAGGCTCTATCTGCATGCATGTGTGTTTGTTGGATATAGTCACAGACGGTCATCACAAGAAAGAGTAGAGCTGTTAATAGAGTCTGATATTGCACACAGTATTACTAACAATTATTATATTATCAAATATTATTGTATCGTTATCGTATTGTTGCATTATTAAGAAGCAGACATAGTAGCAGATGCGATATGCTGCGCTTCTTTGATCGGAACCAAAACATCTGGCAACTGAGAGAAGCAGAGGTTCTGAAGAAATGGCTGCTGGGAATATGGGCCGGTGAGACTAGAATGTGCTTCTTCACTGTGCAGGGCTTAGTAAGAACTCGCCAGCCTCGCCCCCATGGGGAGGCCTGGTTCTGATACCACCGTCAGCATGGCTGTTAACACCAACAATTCTGTAATAAACTGACTCAGGGCTGGTATGTAGCTCTGTGGTAGAGCATCCGGTTTAGCATCTGTGAGGTCTGGGGTTCAGGCCTGGATTCTGCCAAAAACCAAACAAAACCCCTCATTATTGCCACTGTAATCCATGAATCCTAATGCAGTCCTCCCAAGCTAATTGGTCCCTCTTCAGGATGTAGCAACTGTTACACAATTGAATAGTTAATTTGTGTGGAATTAATCAGGTGGGTGAGCCAGGGACAGGAGTGGGAGGAGACGGTGCATCCCAGCCCAGGAACCAGATCAGCAGCTCTTGAAGATGCCACAAGGGCTACTCTGAGCTGGGCTGTGGAGGGAAAGTCCAGAGCTGGGGCGAGGTGACACATGGGCCCTGTGCCGCCGGCCCATAGTCCTGTGCTGTGGAATGTGAGTCACGTAGAGTCTGGGTGGCAGGCTGACCGCGTGAAGCGATGATTTGCAGGAGGCCTCTAAATCCCTTTGCCCTGGGCCCAGAGGAGGAGTGACCGAGGGGCAGCAGTGCTGATCTTTGGGTCCTTTCCCAGCCCCACAGCAAGTCTGTCCACTGTACCGCCCTCGACAACAGCCCCTACCTCCCTCACCGACCAACAATGCCGTGGGCTTGGATTTATCGCCAGGAGACCAGGCAAAGGGCAGGCAGATCTTCCGAGAATCCCTCCCCCACAGCTGCGTGGGTGGACAGGAAAGGGTGGACACACCTCCAGGCACACCTTGGGTTCCTATTGAGACCCCTGTAACTTATGGGGCATGGGGGTCTGTGGATGCACTCCCCAGTTGGCAAGAATCTGAGTACCTGCGTGGGAAGTTCCAGGGAAAACCAGGCACAGGAAAAGTGAGAAGCGTGAAGCAGGTGGTGGTCAGCTCCTCTGCTGACCCTCCCTGGCCGGGGATGTGCGGGCAGGCTGGAGCCTGGCCCTCGCTGGCCTCACCCCCTTTCCAGGGCCCCCATCCATCAAGCTGATCTTCTGCCTTCAAAGGCAGATTCCAGGACGCCTCCCTCTGACCCTGAGCCCTGCTGAGGGGCGCACACATTCCTCAGGCTCTGCTGCGTGACTCACATTCTTCCTCTGAAGCCCCTGCTCCAGGCAGAAGTCTGACAGCAGGCAAGAAAGCCTTTCAAGCTGTGACTCGCCAACCCCTTTGCCATGGCTGAGGGGAACACAAAATAAACAGGTAAGTAGGAAGATACATAAATGTGCACATCATCTAAGGTGTGCTCTGAAGATTGCCATTCACTGGTTAAGACTGATGGTCACTTTCTTCAGAGTTGCTTCAACTCTTTCTGTGAGTGACATGTGGCAAATGGAACCTGATTTAAGCAACATAAGAAATCCACTCTTGGGGATTGGGGGGAGCTTTAACTCAGGGTTAAAGAGTTTTCCAGCAGGCAAAATGACCTGAGTTCAGATCTTCAGATCCCGTGTAAAAATACCAGTAGCCAGTAGCCTGCAATTCCAGCCATGGAAGGCAGAGCCTGAGAAACCTCAGAGCAAAGCGAGCAAGGAGGTGGAACAATCCAAGATGATTCCTGAAGTCACCGGGTCTTTACAGGCACGTACACTCTAGTGCTCTTTTCTACACACACAGACACACACACACACACACACACACACACACACAGATGCAGAAAAGAAATCCACTCCTGGGACTTCGGCAATGGCTGTGTTGGTAAAGAGCTTGCAGTACAAGCATGAGAACCTGTGTTTGGACTCCTGGCACTTAAAGCAGAGGGTGGAGGGCAACCCGTGCTACAATCCCTGACTAGGGGGACAGAGACAGGATAGTCTCTGGAGCTCGCTGCCGAGCCAGTCTAGCTGAATTGATGAACTCAGCTTCACTGAGAGACCCTGTCTCAAAAAATAAAGTGGAGAGCAATAGAAGAAGACACCAATCTCTAGCTCCACATACAGGAGTGTGAGTATAAACACACACACACACACACACACACACACACACCAGCCACTCATTATGAATCATGAAGAAAAGTATTTTCTTAAAACATCAAAGTGAATTTAATAAACAATCACAACTTGAGAACAATGAGCTCAGTCACCCGTGTAATAAACACAAAGCATTCACACATTTCCCTCTCACAGTGCTTGCCTGCCAGTCTGAAAACATGCAGCAAATACCCAACTCACCCTGAAACTCTCGCGAAGATAACTGGCTTAGCCAGACCTTTTTAAAAATTTTTATACTGTATTTCATAATCGCAAAGAATATAAACAGGAGGGAAGGGGAAGGAGCCCCCCCCCAAAAAAATAAGGCTAGAGGGGATCCTGCTTCAATAGAGAAAACAGGCCACGGTCAAGTATTGCATGTAAGTAGTGAGACATCTGGTGAAGCTCACTCTCACTTTCCTTCCTGGTCACTTTCGACTGAGGAGGTTTGATCTCACCAATCAGAGAGGGTACAGGGACTGGCAGACAGATGGTAACCATCCTGCAAATGGAACACTGACTCCCCCTCACTGTGGTGTCTTACTCCTATTCCATCTACCTTTGAGTCTCCTCTTATAGTAAGATCTTCATTTAAACAGCCTTTTATCTTTGGTTAGGAGGTGACCTCCAATACTAATCAGGATGGAGCCAAGGGCGCTGCAGGAATAGCAAAAGTGAAAACAACAACAAGCCATAATTCAGAACATCAGAAACCCTATATTAATCACCTGGAACCAGACCAACCAAATATCTCCCCATCCTAAGACTCAGGGAAACTTGCAGAAGAGGGGGGGGCGGCAAGATTGTAAGAGCCTGAAGATGGGGAGGACCAAAGATATGCAAGATACTCCACACAAGTTAGTGCTGCAGTAGCCATAACCGGACTTTGCATGACCTGCACAATGACTGACATGTCAATGACCCCCCCCAAAGTCTAGCATGGATCACAGGCAGTAGGATCCTTAGAGGCAAGGGATTAACAGTCATAATAGTGTTCCCATACTAATGGGGAGCCCAAGAAAGGGCTCTGGACTATGCCACTGAGTCCTTACACCTCACTAGAGTGGAGGACTCAGAGAGAGATATGGCATTCACACAAAAGAATGCTCCAGGGGATGAGAGGGGGGAAGGGGGAGGCAGGGGTGAAAGGAAGGGGAAAAGGGGAGGAGAGTGCAAAGGGGAATGGGGAGAAGTAGAGGGAGGGAGAGGACAGGGTACCTATTGAGCTTGTATGATTGGGGAAAAAATAAATGAATACAAAAATTTATACTGTATTTCAAATAGATTTCAGTAACTGTCCGGTTCTCAACCTTGAGTCAGGCTTGGAGCGGAAGGTGTGGGGCTTGCATGCAAATGCAACTGTTAGGCTGCACCTCGAGGGGCAGCCAGCCACTGTTAAGCATTGCTCCTGAGAGCCCCCAGGACCTTATCACTTGCTGTTGTATGAGAGGACTTGCCTCATAGCTGAGCCATTAGAAAATGTGAACTGTGCAGATGCAACCTTCCTATGATGTAACAGCCAGCCTGCAGTCTTTCTGGAAGTTTCTGGAATGCACTGGACACACCTACTTCCGTTTCCTTCAGCAAAACTATTCCTTCACTAACTAGCTTTGGGCTTCTGACTGTCCTCAGTCTTGAGCCAACTAACCTCTCCCGGAAACCTCATAGATCTCAGAGGTGAAAATGCTGAGGGTCCCCAAATACAACAGATGACCCAAATAATCCCTAGCTTCAGGAAGGACAGATTTTCTGGCCTTGACAACAAACTCCTGATTTGGGGTTTGGGGAAGGGTGTCTCTGAATATTTGTAAGACATCCCCAGGTGCCACTGGTACCGGAAGACCAATCGCAGGCATCCATCATTCTTCATGGCCAACCTGACCACTAAGCCGTCAAGTCCTAGTTGATTTGATTTCAGTTCCTGGTAGATTGATGGATACAAAAGCCAAGAACTCTGTGAAACAGGGACATTGTGTAGTTCTTAACTCCAGACTGAAGGAAAAGCAGCCCTGCTGCAGGTTGGTGGGTGTAGATATGTGTTGTGTGTAGTCGCCGTGCGTATGTAAAGATCAGAGGTCAGCCTCGAGGGTCAGCTGAGGTTACACTTTTACAAGGCCGTCTGTCCGCTGCCACCTATGTGGACTTAGCTGTCCCACAGACACGTCCTCCATCTCCACATCCAATCTTGCCATAGAGCTCTGGGGTGACTGACTTGTGCTCCCACACCAAGCTTTATGTGGGCTCTGGGGATCTGAACTCAGCTTCTCACCCTTGTGCCACAAGCACTTTACCTACTGAACCATCTCTCAGGCCCCTGATCTATTTCCTCGGCAGTGCTTCTGGAACGAGGCTGATGGGAGATTTTTTTCCATTGGGCTCACATTGCTCAGGGAAAAGAAGGTGTGGACTCCATGCCTAATATTTTCATTGCAAAGAGGAAAGGCAGAGGAAATGACCAGAGCCCTGTAAGCTTTTGCTGTGTTCTCTCTGGTGGGGCACACCCCAGAAACAGGGCAGAGGACCAATCCCCTACAACCTGATGGGAGAAGATCTCATCTTGGCAGGGAAGCAAAATCCAGCTCTTAGATGCCAGCCAGGGCAGTTGCTGGGTGTGAACACCATCTAAATCGCTGGCTTCCTGCTGTGTGGTCAGATCCTGGGCCAAGTCCCGCAGCGACCTCCAGCACGCTCTCACTGGCACCATGCACAGGTGCCAACAACCCTGAGTGAGAGGCATGGAGTGGATGCTGCATCAGGTAACCATGGGACGGGGGACAGGGGTCCCCAGTCTATCTCCAGGCTGCCAGAGACAAACCCAAAGTCACAGGTCAAAATGTCAGTAAACAAAAGGCTGAGACTGATGTCACCTTACCCTGGTCTCAGAGAGACAGAATTTAACGGCGTGCAGATTTTTCTCTAAAAATAATGTTCCGTAAGGGTACCACAAGCACAGTGTGCACCAAGACGGAGGAGACAGAGCAAATCACAGGGTTGCCACATGGGCACTAACAGCTGTCCTGCCATGGTGTAAGTTCAGCGCCTTAGAACTAAGCTGCATTCTGGGTCTCGGTGCATCTTCCATCCACCCCCCTGGCATTGGAGCCACAGCGACATCCTGCCTGGTGCTGCCACAACCCCCGCCTGCCTTATCTTTGCCAGTGCCCACAGACAGCGCATGTCTCTTCTCACTCGCCTCGCCCTTAGCTGCATCCTTATGAGAGAGATGCAGACCCCGGAGCTGCTGGCGAGTCCGCCTGCTGCTTGCTGCTTTTATCGTTGTTGTTGGAGGCAGAGTCTTGCCATGGTTGCAGACCAGGCTAGCCCTGAATATTCAGTGCCCCCATGCCAGCCTCCCTCTGCTGGGATGAGAGGGGTGCTCCATCAAGTCTGGCTCTGGCACACATGTTACTGCACCCGATGGAATGATCCTCACCGTCACGGAGTCGTGCATGTCAGCTCCGCTCTCACGGCTGTGACCAAATACCTGGCAAAAGCAAGTTAAGAGAGGAGGTAGACAGACGACAAAGATGGCTCTCATGCCAGCTTCCCATGCCCACCGTGGGGTCCTCACGTTCAGGCAGTCCCAGGGGACAGGACCTAAATCTTGCAAACCTTGTGTCAGAGGGACAGCTGCTTTCAAATGAGCACCAACCCCAGCTTGCAGCGGCTTAAGCAAGAGGAACTTAATATTATCCCTGCAATGACGTCATGAAGTAGGGTGGGGTAGAAGGTTCTAGAGGGGCTGTTTCTCCAGTTATATGCAATGTATGGTAAGGGGGTCTGCTGGGCACAGACACACATGTGGAGTAGTGACTGATGGAACATTCTTCCTTGACAGCTGCGAGCAACTGTAAAAAGTGGGGCTGCAGGGAAGGACAGTGAAGGGGCTACGAGGAGGAGAAAGCAGGTCAGTGGGTGGCCACATGCACGGAAGGTGGGTACTCTGCCTGGGGCTCTACACATGGGCTCATATGGCATCCCACAAAAACTAGTTGTATTAATCAGGGCTGTCCTGAGAAAGAACTGACAGATTGGATAGATGATAGGTGATAGAGAAATTATAGATAAATAGAAGAGAGATGGATAGATAAATGATAGCGAGATGATAGCTAAATGATAGATGACAGAGAGATGTTAATAGATGAGTAAAAGACAGACAATAGAGAGATGATAGATATGGATAAATCATATGTAATAGATATATATGCAGATAATAGATGATTATAATAAGTGTATAAATTACATACAAATGAATGATTGATAAGTGGGTTGTTAGATCAATGATTGGTAGATAGTTGGTTGGTGATAGATAATAGATAGAAAATATTAATGGTTGAGAACACATTTATTAGGGAAGTTGGCTAAGTCCTGAGACAGACTATAAACAGGTGACCCTGGGTTTCTGGAAGCTTGATTATGTTGGGGCAAAGGTCCAAAACCCCAGGGCTGCAGATGGAAGTGGAATCCAAAGAATGGGGAGCCTGGTGGTCTGGTGTTCAGGGGTAGAAGTAGCTGTCTCTCTGTCTGTCTCTCTGTCTACCTCTCTCTCTCTCTCTCTCTATCTATCTTTTTTTCTCCCTCTCTGTCTCTCTGTTTGTCTGTCTCTCTATTTATCTCTCTGTCTCTCTGTCTCTTTCTGACTCTGTCTCCATCTCTGTCTTTCTATCTCTCTGTCTCTGTCTTTCTGTGTGTGTCTGTCTCTGTCTCTCTGTCTCTCTCTGCCTCTCTCTCCTTCTCTCCTTGCGTTTCCTCTGGACATTCTCGAGGACACACAGAGTAAGGCTTTAGCAGACATCTCTGCTTTTTATCCAGCTGAGTTGACGCCTATGCTTAGCTGCCGCCGTAGCTAAGCTGTTGCAGGAGCCAACTGTAAGCCGTCGAGCAATCACCCACCTGTGCCCTGTCGCTGCTTTTCTTCTTCCTCCGCAACCTCATACAGCTTCAAGACACATGAACCGACCACTCTGAACTCTGATGACCTCTGCCTGGCTGTCTCCATTCCTCACACTGAGACAGAACTGTGTGCACATGTAAGCACACAACTTTGATGTTGGCATGCACGCCCCCGGCAGCTCACATTAGTCCCCAGGGCCTGGTGAGCAAGTTGGCAACGTGTTTCCCCAGGGCTTCGGCTGGGTGTGTGCTTCCTGCAGCCGTTGCTTGTGAAGCCTTCAGGGCAGTTATTTCAGGAGAAAAAAGCGTGGCCATCCACACAAGGGACACTTGGGCTGCTTCTGAGCTACAACAGAGTGAGGCTTTTATCTGAGCTCACCATGTCCTCCTATGAACATGTCCATTGACATCAACATTGGTGGCATCTGTGCTGGGCCTGACAGTTTACAGAATCCTCTTAAGTTTGAGCTGAGGGGTTCTATCGCATGTATCTCCCATCTTTCAAACTTGCAATTGTTTCTGCTTATTAAAAGAATTTGGGGGCTGGAGAGGTGGCTCAGAGGTTAAGCTCCTGCCTCATAAGCAGAAGGATGTGAATTCAGATCCCAGAGCCCACATAAAAATACCAGGAAGAAAGAAACACCTGGAAGAAATGGTGGCGGCCTGCACTTCCGGCCCTGGAAGGCAAAAGGAGGTAGAGCAATGGAAGATGTTACCCTTAGACTTCCACAGATACATACAGAGCCCTCTGATATACACACAGACATAGACACAGATACAGAGAGAGAGAGTATGTAAGTAGATAGATAGATAGATAGATAGAGAGATAGATAGATAGATAGATAGATAGATAGATAGATAGATAGATAGATAGATAGATAGATAGATAGATAGGTTTTGAGGTATCTGTGATAGATAGAAATCTAAGGTCTCATGGATGTCAACATATATTCTACCAGTGTACCCCAACCCTTATTTGAAGAGTTTGACACCCATGTGAATATTTATTTACTCTCAAAAATCCAGACATTCCAAGAAGCCTGAAAAAAGCGGAGCTGTGGCAAGAGTTTTTGGAAACCATGGAAACCATAAAAACGAGGTTGTTGTGTGAGGCTGGCAGAGATCCTGACAGGACAACGGCGCTATCAGAACAGGAAAGCGCTGTGACCACAGTCTTGTCGTATCGAGGGCTGGCTTCAGCCAACAGGCATCCGGACTCACAGAGAACTGCGGCTGCAAAGTATAGTGTGGGAACAGGGGGCCAACATGTCAGGCAAGTGTCACTGTGCAGGACAGTACCCACAAAGACGTCTGTGTCCCCGCAGTAAAGAACTGTGAACACTGGCGGAAAGTCGCCAAGTGTCGGCCTGAAAATGGAGAACTTGCCGTGGATTCTCCAGACCTTCAAGGGCACACAGGGGAAGAGGAAGAAAAAGTCAGATGCTATAGGAGGGTGAATCATGCTGCCAGGACCGGCTTTGATGACGCACGAGACCCCAGGGAACAACTCTCTCTCCCCAGCCTCTGAAAGCCCTGCTTGATACCTTGATCACAGGCCAGCAAGACGCATGCCAGCCTTCTGACCTTCAGAACCATACGCCAACAAGTCTGTGTTGCATCAAGCCACTGCATTACATCAGTGATAGAAGACTTACACCACGTGCGTTGCATAGCAACCACCACAGGTCCAGGGAGAAGCTTCGTGGGTGACTCATTGCATGGACACCTGGAAGCCTGCACAAGGTAAAATGTCTACAGCAGCACCAGGTGACACAGATGTCCCCCAAGTAGAGGTCAGAGACAAACACAGTTTTGCCCTTCCACCACATGGTTTCTGGGGATGGAACTCAGGTTGCCAGGTTTGGTGGCAAGCGTCTCTACCCTGAGTCATCTCGCTGGCCCGGAGACATCATCCTCTAGCAAGTAGGATGTCAAAGGTGAGCAGAGAGGGGACTGAGTTGAAGGAGATGGAACAATCGCTTTGTTTCTTGAAGGATCAGGTAAGGAAGTAGAAAAGCAGGTTTCCAGTCTTGACTTTGCTGTTTTGCCTGTACGAGGCTGGGAGTCACATTCAACTCAGCAAAACTCCTCAGCAGTGCAGATGGGGCCTGCTGACTTATTTTCAAATCATTGCCCACACATATTAATAATTGCTCAAGATTTACTATAGCATCTGTTCAAATCTGAACCGAGCCAAGTCTCCATTCACACAAATGGAGCTGAAGCAAAGAGTGCAAAGCAGCCACAGACACTGAGCCGAGCTCCTCCGCGAGTGCTTCCAACCAACCAAGTGTTCTCCTGAGAGGAGCACACAGCCAGGGCTATGTCAGATGACTCCCCTCGAATTGGGAAGTGGGCCCTTGTTTTTCACATGTGCCTATAGATGTGCATGTGTATGGGCATGTGTATGGAAGAGGGCTCTTGAGGATGTGTTCCTGTGGGTGACATCAGGAATCATCCTGGATTGTTCTACCTCATCGTTTTGCTCTAGAGTTTCCTAGGTTCTGCCTGCCAGGGCCAGAAGCGCAGGCCTCTGCCGTTTCTGCCTGGAGTTTTTATACAGGATCTGAAGATCTGCACTCAGGTCCTTCTGTTTGTGAGATAAAGGCTGTAACCGCTGAGCCCTCTCCTAGCCCCACGGGACCTCCTATTATGCAGACATGAGCAGCTGGACAAATGACCCCAAGAGCACCTCGCAAGTGCTTGGACCTAGGTCAGTGCACATGTGCCGGTGGTGGAAACCACAGGCTCTGCTGTGCTGCACAAGAGAATCTTCTCTCCCAGGACAGGTGGCTACTAGAATGAAGGACAGTGAGACTAGGGGGCGGGGCTTCCAGATGTCTTGGCGAGAGGGCCAGCTCATGGGTGGGGTTGCAAGAAGATTCCAAGTGAAGGGACAGGTGTCGTATGGCAAGTATCCTCTGTGGAGGGCTGGGGGCGGGGAGGAGTTGGGCAGCCGAGACCCCAGACCTCCTTCTCTGTCATCTTGTGGGTTTGTCTGTCATCTTTGGTGCTTCCATGGAATAAGGACGACTCGTCTACCTGCTTCTGCTGGATACCGGGTCGCACCACTATGCATGGTTTCTCAGAAGAGCTCTCCCTACCCCTCCTGTGTGCCGATACCCAAACTCAAGCAGTGTGAGATGGAGACCACAGCAGCTCAGTCCCAGCCACTGCACCCCCCCTACCCACTTTGTGTGGTGCCACCCAGCTCTTCGCTTTTCGAGGGTGGCGAGCTCCACCCAGCCGCAAAACCCACTTCCTCAGAAGCTGATACCTGGGGGTGGAGATGGGAGAGGGTAGAGAGGAAAAGGGTGGGTTAGAAACAACGGCAGGAGGGAGAGAGCCTCCCTCTCTGAGCTTTGGGGTAATCCATCAAGGTCTTGCCTTTCAAAGCAGCCCTGAGACCACCAGGAAATCATGAAGATGATGATAAATATGACAAAGACCCTCAAGACTCGGTGTCCCAAGAGTCAACTCCACTGGACAAACTGACCTCCGGAGCGCCCTGCCCGGCTTCATGCGGATAACAGAGGGGAGATCTCTCTTCTAACCAGGAAAGGGCTCTGGTCTGGGAAACTGCCTGATGCCCGTGGCCCTGGGCCAAGTGGAAGGCGAGTTTCTACACTTATGGGAAGAAGCTCCTTGCCCAACACGCAGGTCCCTCCACCCTGGCCCTGAAAGTCCCCAGAACTTTCCAGAAATGGCCAGAGATGGGGAGGGGCCAGGTTTTCCTGCTCTCCAAACCAGCAGGGTTTCCCTTTCCACTTTTCCAGAAAGGCGGTGCAGCAGTTACTGCTGGCAGCTTTCAAAAGACAGGCTGACAACTGACGAGGGGGAGGAAGCTACCTTCTGCTCAGGGCGGGGCTGAGTTCAAGGATCACCACACCCCCAGCTGCTGAAATCATCTGGAAGGGAGGCCTCATCCCTCAGCAACAGCCACCAGAAGGGAACTCAGCCTGAAGCTCCCCCTTGTAACTGAGGACAGACGGCTTCAAAACAGCTGAGCTAGTTCACACTAGACCAGGTTCCTGCTACCTGAGGCTGAGTCAGCTCCGGGTGGCAGCCCCCATCAGGCTGCTTGGGAGACCCTCTGGGCAGCCAGGTATGCCACTCTTCTGTCCCCACTGGTACCACTTGAGTCCTATCACCCAGGAACACATCACTGACTCAGATGCAGCGCTTCTCGAACATTCTGGGGGTGCTGTAGAATCACGGGTTGTCTAAGATGACATCACTGGTTGCGGGGGATGATGCTCAACTCCTGCTTCTACCTCCCCTACTCCTTCTTTCCTTCTTTTTCTTCTCTCTGTCCTGAGTCCTGTTTTCAAATGACAGGTTGGGGGGCGTTCCCTTCTGCTCAGGCTGCTGTAGCAGCTCCTCCCACATCTTAGAAGCTGTAGTTCACTCACGTTATCTCTTGCTGTTATCACAAGCTTTAGTTAAGATGGCAGATAGCTCGAATCACTTTTCAAGGGAGAAGGAGAAAGGGAGAAAGAGAAAATGAAGAACACAAGACAATGATCCCATCTCTAAGTCTCTCCTGGAAACAGTGAATTTTTCCTACATCCACCCACCAGGAAGTGGTCATTTTTACCATGTAACTGTAAGGTGGACACAGAGATCCATTTGATAAAAAGAAGCTGACACCAAGAGAAACTTAAGAAATCTGAGTTTTATTAGAGCTGAGGGGCTGGTGGCCAAGGGAATCAGAGTTTAGCCTTAAAGTGGGAGAGCATTAGAACAGAATAGAGAGCATGAAGTTGGAGAGGATAGGAGGAGAGTTGCCGTGACAACACGATGGGGAGTGGGAGGGCATCTCTAGAGTCACGGGACTGAGAGGGCTTTCTAACTTCATAGTTTTCAGACATTGCTAAGTGATTCTCAGGGAAGTAGAGAAGTGGGTATATGTAATGAAAGAATGTCGGGCGAAAGACAGTGCTCTCGAGGAAAGCAGGAATCTAGCAATAAGTCACTTTAGTTTCAGGAATGGCTGTTGTAAACTGGTATGGTTGGGTAGGGTCAGCTTTGGGCCAAGATGGAGGAGTTTTATAAAATGGCTTGGCTGTGGCTAACAATAGCTATGTGGCATCCCCAGTGACATATGCTTGAAAAGCACAACACCATTCCCTTGACAGCCTCACCCTCAGCCAGAGCCACCAATGTGCCACATTCCTATTTGAATATGTATTTATACTGAGATCAAACTACGATTCAAATTCTATTTGCTACAATTTAGATTTTGAACGTCCATCCTACAGAGGTTCCTGCATAAGGCCTGTTCTAGGATGATGTTTCGGGGAGGGGCCTGGTGAAGGAGCTTCATGTCACTGGAGATAGACACTTAAAAGAGATGGTGTACTCTCGGTCTCTTCCTCTTCCTCTCTTCTCATGCCCTGGCCATGAGGTAAGTTGCTTCATTCTACCCAGCTGATCATGAGCTAAACTTACAAAACGGTGAGCCCAAAACAACTTTTTCTCTTTGTAAGTTTATTATCTCTGTTATCAATTACTCTTTGGGCTGCTGTGAGACACCACCAAGGCTCAAACAACTTAGTAGGAGAAAGGGAGATTTATTCAGTTTATGATTCCATTGTGGCAGAGAAGGCATTGCTGGCTGGTAGAAGCTGCAGGTGGCCTGCTTAACATCCCTCATGGAGGTTGAAAGCTGCAAAACTACCAATTGTAAAAGTAGACCTCTCCTAGAAGTAGGGTGGAGCTAATCTAACTCAAGGCCCACCCCCCCCCCCCCCCCCCCCCCCCCCGTGACTGCCTTCTTCCAGCAAGGCTCCACCTCTTAAAGATGCCATAACCCTTCCAAAAAACTAAAGGTTCAAACACATTTGTCTGTGGGGGAACAACTCACATTTCAAACCATGATACTCCACTTCTGGCCCCCACAGGTTCATTGCCATCCCATTATATAAATCATATCTTTAAAAGTTGACTACATCAGTAGTTCTAACATATTCCAAAAGTCCAAAGTCCACAGACTCCTGTGAAATCAAAAGACAAGGTACATACTTCCAACATACAATGGCACAGAATAAACATTCCTATTCCAAAAAGGAGGAATGGAGGCATATCCAGGACAGATTGGTCCATAACAAGGTCAAAAACCAGCAGGACAAATTCCAAATCCTGTAGCTCCTTGTCCGATAGATGAACTTCTTGTTGAAATCGTTTCCGTTCCAAAGGGCTTCGGTTCCACACCTCCAGTGCAACTGCCCATAGAACACATCACTCTCTTGGGCTGGCTCCTTCCAGGGCGTGTAACTCTCTTTGGCAGATGCCCCATGTTGAATCTAACATCTTCACTTCTCAGTGCAAACCAGGCTTTAACGCCACAACACAAGCTATCCTTCTTATCCCTCTAAACTGTAGGCTTCCTGTCACATACTGCCTGGCTTCTGCCATTCTCTGAAACCTTGTGTATTAGTCAGGGTTCTCTGAAGAAACAGAATCTATAGAATGTAATATATAAAAATAAGTTTATTAAAATAACTCACAATAAAGATAGTGTCCTTCAAAGTAGCCACCTGCAGCCACCTCGTTCTTGACTGGAATGTTCCACAAAGCCAAAAGACCCCGAGAAAGTCTCAAGACTTTACTTCTTTGGACGGTCGAAGATTCTGGGTTCTGACGTCAGTGAAGAACAGCTGGGCTCTGATGTCAGTGATGAACAGTGAACAGCAGCAAGACCTAAAGACCAGGCTCCAAAGGCAGCGGGAACAGCAACAACATGGTAGAAAAGGTGAAGCTCCAAGTCAGCTAAGGACGGAAACAGCAGCAGCAACAAAGAAAGCCACAATGCTCTGAAAGTGAACGACGTGCACAAAGTGAACTCCATAGCAAGTTGACACCAGATAAGGGAAGAGCAAGTCCCTCCTCCTTGCATCTCCTATTATCCAGTCCACCACTGGAAAGTACCACCCACTGTGGGCTGGGTTCTCACAGCAATCAATCAAGTACTGCAGACTTGTTCAGAGGCCATTCCAACCATTAACCTTCCACAACTGCACCCCAAACAGTCTGCAACTGTCAAGTTGACACCAAAATGCAACCATAACACCTTGGAAGAGGGATCCATGACCTCCTCCCTCTTGCAAATTTGATGCTTCTATAACCAGGACCACATGGATGATGTTGTCAAGTTCTGCCATAATCTTGGATTGGAGACTGGCCCCTTTGACTCACACAAGTTCAGCTTCTCCATACTGACTCTTAGAATCTCCCTTGAGCCTTTCCTTTAGAGGAGCAGGCAATCCCCTTGGAATACAGACCTGGAGCTCTTCCCTTTCAAAAGAATTTGCATTCCTATAGAAGAGCCTTCCCTGAGGATCTTGCCTTCAGGGTAAGGCCTCTTCTATTAATCAAATGAAGAGCAGGCTTTGGTTCACTAATTGAGCTAATCTCTTCAACAATTTTGCTCTTTGCCTCTTCTTGGCTCAACTCTTCAAGTTTGCACTGTATTGTTACTCATCAAACCTCACTTCTTTCTGCCTTATTCCTTGCTGTTTTTTGTAACTCTGAACAAGAGCATTAAAAAGTAGATATGCCACACTGTCAAGATTGCCTTGCCTTGAAAGTTCTTGTGTCAAATACTTGAGTTTAACTTCAGACAAGCTTTTAGGAAAAAGGTAAAACTTCACTAAATTCTCTGCCAACACACGACAAATGGGGCTCCATTTGCCACTTGTCAAGTTTCTAACACAGTCTCTGCTTCCTTCTGAACCATCATGAGCTGGGCTTCCACTGTCTATATCCCTCACAGCATTGCTCTCTTCCAAGTTCTCACTAGAATGGCCCTTTTGGCCCTGTTTCCAAGACACAAAGGCTTTCCCAGCACAAAGTCCCAAAGTTGTCAAACAACTTAAGGAAGAAAGGAAGATTTAATTCTGTTGCAGTTTGCCTGAATTATTGCTGACAAATGACAATCAGACAGCTTAAGGAACAAGGGGTTTATTTTCTCTTACAATTACTGGTTACAGTTCTCAGTTCAGCTTGACAGGAGAGCTCACACCAACACCAGGGCCGAGGGAACTGGCCACACCATCTCTACATAACAGCTGAGAGAGGGACGATCCTTACTTGCCAGACCAGCATGTCTGGCCAAGTGTACACAAGGATGCCGACTCTCTTAACCAGCTGTCTATATTTTATTCCAGGGCCTAATCCCACCCACCATGGGCTGTACCTTCCCTATCAGCTAAACAATCTCCTGTAGGTCTGTCTGCTCTGGACCTAACTCAACCACTAGTTCTCTACAAATATGCCCAGAGCTCAAACGCTCAACTGTCAAGTTGACAACTATGACAAATTTAGCCTACTGTTCCAGAGGAGAGTTAAGTCTCTTATGGCAGAAAAGGCATGACTGGTAGCAGAAACTGAAGGAAGCCTAGATCATGTTCATCATAGAGGCAGAGAGCTACTGCTGGCAAATTCAAGAGCAGACTCACTCACTCAAGCAGGGCAAGGCTAACCAAATTCAAGGCCCATTTCCTGTGATTGCCTTCTTCCAACAATCTCCTCTTACAGGTGCCATGACCCTCCCAAACACATGACCCCATGGGGGACACATTTCAGATCATGACAATCTCCAAGACAGTGCGAGAAAGCAGACTGATATACTACTTCATGGTATTTTTACTTGACAAGTTTTTATCTGCCATTTTAAATGTTCCATAGGACGTATTGATTGACATTTATGTCATCATGCTTCTATAGTTGGACATGAATTTTGAACTGAGCTGATTCTGTGAAACACTTGAAGACAGAGAACCACATGCACACACAGACACTTGAACCTATAAATATATTGACTTTTCGTTTTCTGTCAGATGCGGAGGTAAACGATGGTGTGACTTGTTCAGCAAAATTCACAGCACACACCTCATGTGCCAGGTATTCAGAGAAATTCAGTCTGAAGACAGAGAAGAGGCTAAAGGTTAGTCAGTACTCACAAAACTGGGTAATACATCATTGAAGCATGCAAGACAAGAGTTTACTTTGTTATCATCTACTCAATACAGACAATAAAAACACCTTCCAATAAGCATCCCCATTCCTGGAGCAACGTGGGGCAGTATGTGTCACTGCTTTGATGTATGCATATCCAAGGGCATGTCAGTTCTCACCTTCCACCTTGTCCAAATCGAGTCTTTCTCTTTTCCACTGCTTAGTGTGCTCCAGGTGTGCTACTTGTGAGCTTCCTGCCAGTTCTCTTGTCTCAGCCTCCCAGCTCACCCAAGGAAGTGCTGGAATTGCAGATGTAACCCATTGCTTTACATAGGCTCCTGGAATCAAACTCAGGTTGTCTTTTACCTGCTGGTCCATCTCACTGGCCCTACTGTTGGCTTACCCCCTGCTGAAGAAGGTCCCCATGTTCTCAAAGATAAGGGCAGAGAGGGGGGCTAAGATCTCTTCAGATTGTTAGGAAGGTGCGACTCAGAGGCCAAACCACTGGAGAAGAAGAGGTGTCTAGAGACAGGAGGACCGGAAGACACCTCCTTAAATGTCACACATTGCTTCTCGTTTCCTCCTCCCCAGCTTCAGGTTTCCCAGACAACTTTCGTGTTTCTGGGATAACCTACTTCAAGGTATAAATGCACTCTTCCTCTGTGACATGTGGAAGCTTCCAGAAGCAACTCTATGTTGGAAACTTATCCCCCAGCCAATCGATGAGCTGCAGCCTGGACGTCATCCTGCTGTATGTCAGCCACCCTTACTTTTTCCTCTCAGTCAACAATCACAGGTCCACATTGTATGCGACTTCTAAGAAACTAAGTCCTCCACTTCTATTCCCCTGTGAACATGTCTGATATAATGGTTACTCTTTACTATTGTTGTGAAAGAGCATTCAAAGTCAAATAACCTAAGGGGAAAAAGGGAATTTATTCACCTTAGGGTTCTAGAGGGAAGATAAAGTCTTTCACGGCAGAAGCAGCGTGGCTGGTTGAAGCTGGAGACAGGGTACATCACACCCATCAGAGAGGCTAGTGGGTGCTAGTGGTTGGTGGCTGAGGGGTTCCTGGAAAGTTTCTCTTCTCCTTCTCAGTCTTCTCTGTGGCTCCTTTTATCTGGTCCACTACTGGGAGGTTCCAGTGGGGTCTACGGAGGCTCCACTGGGATCTAGGGTTGATCTTTGTATTATCCAGATAATCTCTCTAGGTGTTTTTAGCTGATCATGCCAGGTGTGGTCTCAGTTGATCTTAGTTAATGCCAGGCGTGTCAAGTCGACACCCAGGATTAACTATCACATCTGGTGTGGTTGCCTCTTGTCTCTTCCTATAGTACAGGATAGTGGTGGTGGTGGTGGTGGTAGTACGCCTAGTTCAAGCAAGGGAGGATGCCTAAGCCTGCGGTCGTGTGAGGCTGGGTTCATCCCTGTACAAACACAAGAACTTGGTCACCTTCAGGGCACCTTTTACACAGCACCAGTTTGAGGTCGTGGCCAGTATATTTTGCTATGATCCTTTCACTAAGAACTCTTTGAGCTTGGGGGTGGGATTCGGCCTCTCTGAGTCCCCTCTGTACATTGGGGGTGAAGCTACCAATCTCTCACAGGAGCTACAGTGATAAGGAAGGAGAGAACAACTTACTTAAATTGTTGTCTGACTTCCACATGTGTGGAGTACTCGTGTACTCATGGTACATGTGTGTGTACTCATGTAACATGTAAGAACACACGTGCACATAATCAAGCATGCACACACACATGATTAAAAAATTCTCAAACTTATAATACTACCCAGAAAGTGGAAAAATACTGTAAGCTAGCCTTAATTTATCCAAAGAAACTTGTCCAATGTAAGACACAAGTTTAACAGCAAGTAGACTAACAAAGGAAACCATAGTTATTTCTACTTACTGCAGACAAAGGAAAAAAATCTTTTTTAAAAAATGCTCCCTGGAAAACTTATTAAGTAACATTTTAAAAATGGTTAATGCTGAAGTCAAAATAGGCTTGCGTTGGAGGAGGGAGGAGAAGTTAATATTAAGAAATATAATACATACCACAGAGTAATTAATATAAGAACCACCATGCTGTGCATGAATGTTGGGGAAACATTGGTAAAATTTGACACCAATTCCTTCACACTCACTAGAGTATTTATTTCTAAAATTGTCCTTGGGCCAGCAAGATAGTTGGGTAGGTAAAAATGTGTGCTTGCAAACCTGGCAACCTGAGACCTGAGTTCAGTCTCCAGAAGCTGATATGGAGAGAACTGAATTCCAAAAATTGTCCTCTGACCTCCATCCATGCTACATGGCATGCATTCTCTCTCTCTCTCTCTCTCTCTCTCTCTCTAATAAATAAAAAAATTTAATTGTCCTAGAAGCCCTAACCCATATAGGCACATGTAAACAAAATGGTAAAAGAATTAAGAATGAATATCTATTGGAACCAAAGACTCAAAGTAACCAATTTTTGCACATACATATTACCCATATGAAACTCAGCGGGTCTCGCACACACACACACAAAAGGACATCCAGGTAGAAGGAGACTGATTGGGAAGAAGAATGAAAGGAGAGGGAATAAGATATGG
Organism: Typhlomys cinereus; assembly: GCA_023101885.1. Lineage (NCBI taxonomy): Eukaryota > Metazoa > Chordata > Mammalia > Rodentia > Platacanthomyidae > Typhlomys > Typhlomys cinereus. Next base: position 73,745 of record JALPQD010000989.1, read on the forward strand.
GATAAAATGACAAGTTCATTTATTCATGTACAAAACTATAAAAGAGGAAAATAAAATTTTAAAAGCGGTAGACAAAAATGCTATATTCATAAGGCATCCAAACCAACAGCAAGTCTTTTAATTAATTAATGACTGGGGCACTATCCAATATCAACATTGAAGACACATAGTTTTGTGCCAATCCGTGGAACTGCTGAGAAGAGGATGGTTGCATGGTGGGAATTCCAGTCTCTATTGCCCCAACACATGGGTGATCTGGTGGTCAGGTTCTGCTCTCTCTCCATAGCACCAGCATAGGTAAAAGCAAAGCAACTTATGGTCAAATGAACAAGCACATTTTGGGGAGAAAGAACAAGAAATTTTAATGGGACAGAAAAAACAAAAGTTAAACAAATGGATGACTCAGTTCTCTAGAAGGGATGCCTGATTATTGTCAAGAAAACTTTTTCTCTAGCTATTTCATGAATTTGACAGAATTCAGGTAGAATTTCCAGTAACCCCTTGATAGCAATTGATCTGTAGTTGATCTTCAAAAATAAATGCAAGTAAATAAGTTTTATTTCTTGAAATACGGTTTAAAAAATACTGCTGAACTCTAAATTGCAATGAGAAGTAAAGGAAGTCTTCTTGTTTCTCACACTACTGATTAGCAGAGATAATCAGCCAGCGGACATGTAAGGACTTCAGTCTTTAAAATAATAGGTAGCATAAGCCAATGGGTAATTAGGTTTTTCTACATAAAGGATGTGAGAACTGACTGTTTGGAAAGCAAAATTAGATCTTCACCCAATAACATAAAAAAAAGACCCAAACACATTTTAAGATAAAGCCAGTTAATGGCGGCAGGGTGGGAATTGGTAGACTATCTTATATTTTAAAGCAATGCTTTGCTGTCTACAACAAGCATAGTTTTGTGTGTGTTAGAAAACGAGTGATGGTGGGTTTGATGGCTCTCAGATAAAGGCTTGTGGAGACCCTAGTTTGATCCCAGAGCCTTCATGCTGGAAGGAAAGAACTGACTCCCTCCAGGTATCCTCTGATCTCCACATACGCATCATGGTATGTACACACATACATATGTACACATAAGTACATGCACATGATAAATGATTTAAGTAATTAAAAAAGGCAAAAGTGAGGGAATATTGGTAGTAAGTATGAAAGGTGAAAGGGTGCTCTATCTAATTCATTAGGACCAACTAACGGCTGTGACTGGTGAACGGGCAGAGAGACAAAGACAAGGGCTGCATTGACCAGGTTTCTCATAGTCGGAAACTGCTGATGTGAGTATGAACTGGCCAACTTTCTGGAAAGGCATCCAGCTGGCAGCAAGAGCACTAGACAGGTCCAGAGCGTTGAGTCTGTAGATCTGCTCTGAAAGCATCCCCTGAAGCCAGCTGAGATGGCAGAAGGTGTGCACTCATGCTGCTGGTCTCTGTCAGTTACAGCACGCCAAGCCCCACCAGAGACATCCTGTGAGTCAGCTGTCACTCATTCACTCAAGGAACCTTGCTTTAAAGACAGTCAGTCGTTGCATGAAGATCTCTTGCTAAAACATGAACACATTTACCATACCCTATTTTAAGTGAGACAGGGTACAAAACTGCACTGAGATCGGAGTACTAAAAAATGTGGGGGCCATGAAGATGAGTTGGCCAGAAACAATGTTGGAAGCACGAGCTTGGTTTCCTTCTTGTTTCTATTTCCTTTCACTTCCAGATTTCAAAAATAAGCACGTATTGTTTTCATCTGCACATAAAAAAGAATTTAAAATAGGAAACAAGACTGAGAGAAAATGAGACATGGATTCAACAGAATGGTCTGAACAAAGAATGGGTGATGGCTGAAGGGGATTTCATGTGTGTATGTGTGTGTATGTGTACATATATGTGCTTGTGTTTATGTGTCTAAGGGCACATGTGTGTACATGTATGTGGCTATATGTGAGTGCATGCACATGCGCATGTATATGTGTGTCTTGTGCATGCATCTAAGTACTTACATGTGCTTGTGTATGTATTCACATATGCATATGCATATGTGTGTGCACGTGTGCCTGTATATGTGTGCACACATACATGTTTTTATGCTTGTGTTCATGTATGCATGCATGTGTGCTTGTGTGTGACTTTTTATTGCATATATGTATGTGTGCATGCACGTGTGTATACACATGTGAGAGCATGTGTGTGTATGACAGTACTCATGGTTTTAGGGTGATGGAAACCTAAATGAGCCAGATTCCATGGGGTATAAATACAAGGGCAGCAAGGGTAGACGGGGAAACACCTCACAGGACCTCACAGGACATGAGAAATGGATCAGAGGCTGCTGGCCTCCCTGCACACAGAGTTGGCAGAAGTCAAGTCAGGGGTGAGGCTGACATTTCGTGCTAGGCACAGGAATCTGACAAACTCAGGCTTCGGTTTTCTTTCTCTTTAGGATTCTGGGGTGTCTGCTAGGTAGGAAGGAGAGAGAGAAAGGCAAGAAAGCTGGAGTGTATAACCTGCAGTGCACCAAGCCATGGAGCGAACATGCTCACAGGAGCACACGCCTTGTGAGCTGAAGACAGTAACTCATGTACAGGACCGTCAGCAAGCAGGCCTGCAGACAGGAGCTCATGTGCGCAGGCCTGCAGACAGGAGCTCATGTCATTGTGCATAGCCGTCAGCAAGCAGACAGGAGCTCATGTGCACAGCCGTCAGCAAGCAGACAGGAGCTCATGTGCACAGCCGTCAGCAAGCAGGCCTGCAGACAGGAGATCATGTGCACAGCCATCAGCAAGCAGGCCTGCAGACAGCCTATCTGTTCCCACGAATGAGATTCCTGGTCCAGATCCCCTGGGAACAGTGGGGATTACGGACATTCTAGTTGAGAGACCATGACTGACAGGAAGTGCAGGAAGCAGAGTCAGGTTAGGACCTCTCACCGTGAACAGGAGTCCTAGAGGTGAGTCAGGGCGAACAGCTTCAGACAGCTCGGCGCTGCTTCTCCTGTGGAATCCAGGTCTTAGTTCTGCCGCTCGGCCTACGCTAACCAGCTGGCACACGTTGTTTCATGGGCTGCTGCGGCCACTCTTCACTTGCTTCCTTCTAGTCATGAGTCAGGCCCACGTCATCTAGGACAATGGGCAGCTCTGCTCAGCGACTCGTCTCTCCCTTGGGTGTTCCTCCAGACTCCAGTCACAGACTCTGCGCCCTCCCGGGGTGTGAGTCCATCTTCACTGTTACCTTGGCGACCTTTGGAATCTCCAAGGAGACACACCTCTAGATGTATCTGTGAGTGTGTGTGTGTGTGTGTGTGTGTGTGTGTGTGTGTGTGTGTGTCGAGCACAGAGGTTTAACTGAGGAGGGAAGACTGCTCGAATGTGGAGAGCACCATCCCAAGGGCTGAAGGAGCACCTGCCATCCTCCTCCCTCTGCTTGCTGCTGCACAGAGGAGTAAGCAAGCTCCTTCCACCACTGCTGCCAGCCACAACTACCATCATGCATTGGCCGCCATGTTGGGCAAGATGCCCTGAGCCGTCAGCAAAGATAAACCCCTGCTGCAGAAGTTGCTCCTTGTCAGATGTTTGGTCACAGTGAGGAGAAAAGTAACTAATGCACATAGGGTGGGCGCCCACAAAGACTGCGTGGTGTATGTTCTTTGTGGGCCACAGCAGATGGGACTGGAAAAGGCAGAACCTCACCCAGACACCTCAAGTTGCTTTCCCAATGTGGTCTCAGAGCGCCTACCTTCTCAGCTGACCATGGACCAGGCTGCCTGGCAAGCCGGCTTCTTTCCGAATGCGGTACCCAAGAATGCCTCCCTCTGGGTTTTCTTTAGAACAAAGGCAATTTTCCTCAACACTGCCTTCTGCGGTTTTGGACAGCCTCCACCTTTTATGAAGTGAGCCCCCTTCTGCAGCGAGACGTGTGGGCCCTGAATGGAAATCATTCGATGTTGCACGTGTGTGTCTACACTAATGCCCGGCACCTGCCTTTCTGGGACAGTTGCCATTTGGAATCAGGCGACTTCCTCATTGTGCGCCTATTTCTGGACAAAGAAGAGGAGAGTTGGACGAGAAGCCGACTCCTCTCCCACATCCTCCAGCTGCTGGGCAGCTCAATAGAGACATAGGTTCTGGCTCTGGGAGGAAGATTACTACTCAGACTCGGGGAGTAGGGACGATGTGGAGTTCCCCCAACTTTCTGCCCCATGACATCAACTGATCAGACCTCAGGCCTAGCACACAATATTCCCAGGGACATCACTCTGCCATGAACTGGAGGTGTGCAACTTGGTGGCTGCAGAGGATCCAAGTCTCCCTTTGTCCCCATGCTAATCAGCAGCAGAGTCCCTGTGAGGACAGAAGGGACGTGAGATGCTTAGTCCGGCAGCCAAGGCCACTTGGTCATGGCAGGCCAGCACTCTATCCATCCTTGGTCCAGCGGATGCTGTCATAGAGAGATGACCAGGGGATGGCCAAAGGAACCGGCCTGACCATAGCCAATACCTACTTTAAAAAGTTAGGAATGGGATCTGGGGAGATGGCTTTTGCCTCATAACCAAAAGACCTGAGTTAAATCCCCAGATCCCGCATAGAAAACGTCAGGTAGAAATGATGGTGGCCTGCAATCCAGGGGTGGTGGTTCCGACCACCTCTCCTTTTAACTCTCCCATTTGGCCTGTGCAGAAGACAGATGGATCATGGAGAATGACTGTTGATTATCGCAAACTTAACCAAGTTGTGACTCCAATTGCAGCTGCTGTACCAGATGTGGTTTCATTGCTTGAGCAGATCAACACATCTCCTGGTACTTGGTATGCAGCCATTGATCTTGCAAATGCTTTTTTCTCCATACCTATTCATAAAGATCATCAGAAGCAATTTGCCTTCAGTTGGCAAGGCCAGCAGTATACATTTACAGTGTTACCTCAAGGGTATATTAATTCTCCAGCCCTATGCCATAACTTGGTTCGCAGAGATCTTGATCGCTTGTCTCTTCCACAAGGTATCACACTAGTCCATTATATAGATGATATTATGCTGATTGGCTCCAGTGAGCAGGAAGTAGCAAGCATTTTGGATTTGTTGGTAAGGCATATGCGCAACAGAGGATGGGAAATAAACCCAACCAAAATCCAAGGACCTTCCACTTCAGTAAAATTTTTAGGAGTCCAGTGGTGTGGGGCATGTAGAGATATCCCCTCTAAGGTAAAGGATAAGTTGTTGCACCTGGCCCCTCCCACCACTAAGAAAGAAGCACAGCGTTTGGTGGGCCTGTTTGGATTTTGGAGGCAGCACATTCCTCACTTGGGTGTGTTACTTAGGCCCATATACCAAGTAACTCGGAAAGCTGCCAGCTTTGAGTGGGGCTCAGAACAAGAGAAGGCTCTTCAGCAGGTTCAAGCTGCTGTACAGGCTGCCTTGCCACTTGGACCATATGATCCAGCAGACCCAATGGTATTGGAAGTGTCTGTTGCTGATAGAGATGCTGTTTGGAGTCTCTGGCAGGCTTCCATAGGTGAATCACAGAAGAGACCCTTGGGATTTTGGACCAAGGCCCTGCCATCATCTGCAGACAATTACTCTCCTTTTGAGAAACAACTCTTGGGCCTTAGTGGAAACTGAACGTCTGACAATGGGTCACCAAGTTACCATGCGACCTGAGTTACCCATCATGAGTTGGGTGTTATCTGACCCAGCAAGCCATAAAGTTGGACGGGCACAGCAGCAATCTATTATCAAATGGAAGTGGTACATTCGAGACAGGGCCCGAGCGGGTCCTGAAGGCACAAGTAAGCTACATGAAGAAGTTGCCCAAATGCCTATGGTTCCCCAACCTGTTGCAATGCCTGTTCCCAAGCATGCACCTATGGCCTCCTGGGGTATGCCCTATGATCAGCTAACTGAAGAAGAGAAGACTAGGGCGTGGTTCACAGATGGTTCTGCTCGCTATTCCGGTGCCACCCAGAAGTGGACAGCTGCAGCGCTGCAACCCCTTTCCGCAACAACCCTAAAGGACAGTGGAGAAGGGAAATCTTCACAGTGGGCAGAACTTCGGGCAGTGCACATGGTTGTTCACTTTGCCTGGAAGGAAAAATGGCCAGGTGTGCGACTGTATACTGATTCATGGGCTGTAGCCAATGGTTTGGCAGGATGGTTGGGGACTTGGAAGGAACATAATTGGAAAATTGGCGAGAAAGACATCTGGGGAAGAAGCATGTGGATAGATCTCTCCCAATGGGCAAAGGACACAAAGATATTTGTGTCTCATGTAAATGCTCATCAAAAGAGGACATCGGCAGAAGAAACATTCAATAATCAGGTGGATAAGATGACCCGTTCTGTGGATAGTCAGCCTCTTTCCCCAGCCATTCCTGTCATTGCCCAATGGGCCCATGAGCAAAGTGGACATGGTGGCAGAGATGGAGGTTATGCATGGGCTCAACAACATGGACTTCCACTCACCAAGGCTGACCTGGCTACAGCTGCTGCTGAGTGCCAAATCTGCCAGCAGCAGAGACCAACGCTGAGTCCTCGATATGGAGCCATTCCTCGGGGTGACCAACCAGCAACGTGGTGGCAGGTTGACTACATTGGACCACTTCCGAGATGGAAAGGGCAGCGCTTTGTTCTTACTGGGATAGATACTTATTCTGGTTATGGATTTGCCTTTCCTGCACGTCATGCTTCTGCCAAGACTACCATCCAGGGACTTACAGAATGCCTTATCCACCGTCATGGAATTCCACACAGCATTGCTTCTGACCAGGGAACTCATTTCACAGCTAAAGAAGTACGGCAGTGGGCACATGACCATGGGATTCATTGGTCTTACCATGTTCCCCACCATCCTGAAGCAGCTGGCTTGATAGAACGGTGGAATGGCCTTTTAAAGGCACAATTACAGCGTCAATTAGGTGGTAATAGTCTGGAGGGATGGGGCAGAATTCTCCAGAAGGCGGTATATGCCTTAAACCAGCGTCCAATATATGGTACTGTGTCTCCTATAGCCAGGATTCACGGGTCCAGGAATCAAGGGGTGGAAACAGGAATAGCTCCTCTTACTATCACTCCTAGTGACCCATTAGGAAAATTTTTGCTTCCTGTTCCCGCGAGCCTGTATTCTACTGGCTTAGAAGTTTTGAGTCCAAAGCAGGGACTGCTTCTGCCAGGAGACACAGCAACTATTCCTTTGAACTGGAAGCTAAGGCTTCCTCCTGGTTATTTTGGACTTCTGATGCCCTTGAGCCAACAGGCTAAGAAAGGAATAACAGTGTTAGGAGGGGTGATTGACCCAGACCACCAAGGAGAAATTGGACTGGTTCTCCACAATGGTGGTAAGGAAGAATATGTCTGGAGTATAGGAGACCCACTAGGGCGTCTCTTGGTATTACCATGTCCTGTGATTAAGGTCAATGGGAATTTACAGCAACCCAACACAGGAAAGACAGTAAATGGTCCAGATCCTTCAGGAATGAAGGTATGGATAACCCCTCCAGGTAAAGAGCCAAGACCTGCAGAAGTACTTGCTGAAGGTGGAGGAAATACAGAATGGGTAGTAGAAGAAGGTAGTTATAAATACCACCTAAGGCCACGTAACCAGTTACAGAAACGAGGATTATAATTGCCATGAGTGCTTCTGGTCTAGACTGTCAAGAATAAACTTGTGCATGTGCACATACTCTAAGAAGATATTTATGTAATGCAATATAATGTTAATCTTTAGTCATGAGATGAAATGCTGTAATCTACATTATGATATTGTGTTATGGGACACTAAGACTAAGGATTTCTCAAAGGGCATTGTCATTGATCTTGGAAAAATAATGCGTGTGCGGTTGTACGTGGATAGCTATATTATGTTAGGCGGAGCTATGAATCTTACTGTTTTATTTGGAGAATTTTTAATGGCCTAAGGAAATGTGATTTGGTGTCAAGTTGACAAGGGGTGGACTTGTGATAGTTAAGCCTGGGTGTCAACTTGACACACAGGGTATTAACTAAGCTGGGCTGAGACCACCTCTGGAAAAGGATCAATTGAGACTACTTGAAAGGATAGTACACGCCCTAGATCCTATCAGAACTCCAAAGCTCTCAAAGGATTCTTCCAATACTGCAACTGAGCATCATATAAAAAGGAGCCACCAAGGGGAACAGATCCCTTCTTGCAGCTGTGCTAGGAATCGTTCTTCCTTCCGGCTGCCCGGTTCCTTCGACCTTCCAAGACTCCAGGAGTTCTCGAGCCTTCAGCCAGCACCTACTTGACTACCGAACTGAGCAACTAGCTGTGGGCAGCCATCGTTGGAACTACCGCGGCTACTGACAGCCTTTTCTGGACTACCTCGGCCATATCTGTAAGCCAACTCAATAAATTTCCTATATATATATATATATATATATATTCGTTCTGTGAATTCTGTGACTCTAGAGAACCCTAACTAATACACCTCATAACCAAAAGACCTGAGTTAAATCCCCAGATCCCGCATAGAAAACGTCAGGTAGAAATGATGGTGGCCTGCAATCCCAACTTGGAAGGCAAAGCCCAGGAAATCCCAGAGCCAAGCAATAAGAGGTAGAACAATCAAGATGGTTCCCCATGTCACCACTGAGCCTCTGCAGGGACACACTCAAGAGCCCTCCTGCACACATGTCTACACACACGTATACACGCACACACTCAAGACAAATACACGCACGAGCAAAAAAATAAGAAAATAAAATAAGGTAGGAATAGGAAATGCCTTGAAAATAGAAAGGTACCCCAAGAAACGACTCTCAGAAGAGCATGAAGTCTTTCTGTCGGGGGCTGCTGTATGGTTAGTAGAAAGACGAGCTTCTTTGGTGAGGGAGGAAAGAAGCATATGAAGCTGCCCTAAGAGCCAGTACCTGCCTGAAAGCAGGTCACAGTAAGAGTAGGCCTCTTGCACTTGCAAGATGTGCTGGGGAGAGCCAGCCTCCGGTCCTCTGCCCTTGAGAAATGAGAGGAGCATGTGTGTCTCTCCAAGGGCGCCAGACTTGTGAGGAAGTGTGGCAAAGCTGAAAAATATTTGGAAAAGAAACATTTCCATTCTGACCCTGGATCTGAGAAATTGATTTTAAAAATATCCAGTGCTATGGGTTTCTGTCAACCATCTTTGTGGGCACAGGGGCACAAACCATAACATATTTTGAACAATTTGAATGGTTAGAAAAATTAATAAAGTTAGAACAAGGAGATTATGCACGGGAGAGATGCTTCTCTCAATAGGAAATCGTTGTGTATGTGCAGCTACAACCAGAGCTTTGCTATTTTATGTTTACCATAGACACACATTTGCAGCATACACTCAATAGAGAGAAAAGACTGGAGGAATACTTTAGGCTCACATGCCAAGCACAGAATTTCATTTGCCTATTCTACAAAGAAATCCCATGTGGCAGTGAAAAAAGACAGAATCATAGAGCGTAGGAGGACCATGACGTGGTCAGGACTATAACAAGACTGGGAAGACAGTAGTTAACTCTTCTCTTACAGTGATTGATTGAGCAGTAAAAATTCCTGCAAAGAGAATTTTCAAGCCTCTGGTAAAGCTTGCATCATTCCAACACAGGAGAGGTCTGGCTTGTTGCTCTGGGCCCTAGTGAATTGTAAGGAGACTCTTGGAAGCAGATGGACACGGGTTAATGGGAGAAGGTTCTGGCTGAGTTCCCTGAACCCATCCTTCCATTCACCAGGTTCATGGTTGACCTACCTCTCTCTCTCTTGTCTCAACTCTCACATTGAAAAACATTTTAGTTGTCTGTCTCAGTTCATTCTTGATACTTTAACTTTCTGTTATTCTGCCACAAGCAGAGTACATATAGAATTATGCTGCTGTTTGGAAGGTTCTAGTTGGAGACACAGACCTAGCTCAGATAAGGCCTGCTGCCTGCCTCAGACTTTCCACTACAGCCTCAAACAATTGGGGGTGTGTGTGGGGGGAATGGGGGTTTTCTCTGATTTCTTTTATAAGGGTTCCACCTTCATGAGCTCATCTCTCTTCAAAGGCTGCATCGCCTAATACCCCATTTTGGGGATTAGTTAAGTTTCAGCACATGAGCTAGGAAGAACCATTAACCACTCACTATACTCAGCAGGTAAGCCTGTCTAGACCGTCCCAGCAACGGACGCTGAGGACCTTCTACCTCAGAGCCAGTTCTATGAAGCAGACATCATGAAAATCTTCCAAATCCTCCCCCACATCCCATGACACCCTCGGCCAGGCCCCAGCCGTCATCCTCTCCTCCCAGAGGGAGCACCACTGGCCCAGCCTACTGGTGCCCAGCCCAAGGTCCTGCCTGCAGCATCACTGGACAACAGAGTCCACATTTGCACATGGCCGTAGGGCAGTCTGAATGTTCCACACAAGGCTGCTTGCCAAGACAGAAAGCGAGCCACTACTGAGAGCTTGTTAAATATGAACCTCAAGGAATGAATAAGTGAGTGAATGAGTGAGTGAGTGAGTGAGTGAGTGGGTGAGTGGGTAAGTGAGTGAGTGAGTGAGTGAGTGGGTGAGTGAGTGAGTGAGTGGGTGAGTGGGTGAGTGAGCGAGTGAGTGGGTGAGTGAGTGAGTGAATGAATGAATGAGTGAGTGAATGAATGAGTGAGTGAGTGAGTGAGTGAATGAGTGAGTGAGTGAGTAATGAATGAGTGAGTGAGTGGATGAATGAGTGGGTGAGTGAGTGAATGAGTGCGTGAGTGAGTGAGTAAGTGAGTGAGTGAATGGGTGAGTGAATGAGTGAGTGAGTGAATAAGTGAGTGAGTGAGTGAATGAGTGAGTGAGTGAATAAGTGAGTGAGTGAGTGAATGAGTGAGTGAGGGAGTGAGTGGGTGAGTGAGTGAATGAGTGAATGAGTGAGTGAGTGAATGAGTGAGTGAGTGAGTGGGTGAGTGAGGGAGTGAGGGAGTGAGTGGGTGAGTGAGGGAGTGAGTGAATGAGTGCAGCAGGCTTCCTCCTCTGAGAGAGAACCTGTCTGAGACACACTCGTGTGTGTCAAATCCATGTGCAACGGTGCAACGCTCTGTGACTGGGGGTGCCCTGTCTGAAGCTCCCGCCTGGCCTCCCTGGCACACGCTGTGCCCCCGCCGTGCCCCACATCCATGATGATTTGGCTCCTGCTGAATTTGCTGCTCAGCTTTAGCTATTGGTAAGCTTTCTTCCTCCTCATTTTTCGTATTTCCTTCTTAGTCCCTGGGCTTTAAGGGCTTATTTGAATTTTTTAAAAAAGCATCAATAACCCTGATTTTGCTTCATTCTCTGAGAAGTGAATTACAAAATTTATTCTCTCTCCTCCAGTGATCTTTCTAAAAGGACTTAGTAAGAGGTAAAAGAACTACACATTACTAACGACCTTTTTTAGTGGCCGAGTACTATACAGAAATGGCGGTACTTTAGCAGACAGGAATAAATAAGGTTATTTATGAAGCACAAAGAAGATATCATTATCAGAAGCCCATATGACATCTGAAAAAGATAAAAACTATGTCTAATCACAGCAGCCTTCTGAGGTAGGCTGAGCATGTGCTGCTGTGGGTAATATGCAAACACCAAACATACCCACGACGTTAGCAAAGAGAGGGACAGAATTGCATGGCTCCAACTCCAAGGTGAAACCGACTGGAGACTAAGAACTTAAGTGCTCTGGGTAGGAAAGGTTTGGGGCAATATTTCTTAACATTATGCTCAGATTAGAGGTGAAGGAAAGCCACACACTGACTGGGGTATTTTTCCTTAACAGAATCAAAGCGTTTTCTGTCCGAAACATGCATGTTAATCACTTTCAGCCGTAGCCTTAGCCAGACAGGCAGCGTAAGCAGCGAAGATGGCGCAAGGCCAAGCAGATGCCAACGGCTGCAGGTTCCTGGCAATCTCTGCTTGCTGTTGCTTCCTGTGCAGCTGCCAGAGCCATGGGGATGCGGCAGTCCTACCAGATCCATACAAACACCACCGTCTACGATGTAGCACGCACAGACTGAAAAAAGCAAACCAGGTGTGTGGCAGCTATGTAGGCTAGGGGTGGCCTGCAGAGGTAGCAGGTACGGCTCCTTGGAACTGTAAGGTGTTTTTTCTATGCAGAAGAGATTATTCCTGGGATTTTGAGCTGGGGATATTCCCATAGTGGTCTTTAATTGTAACCATGGAAAATCCTTGTGAAAAAGAGGGGGGTCTGGAAGATTGAGCAAAGAGGTGTGAGGAACTCCTGGTGGTAGAGACAGGGTGCTCTGTGGCCTCAAGCCAAGGAATGCCAGAACCCCTAGGAACCAAAGCAGGCAAGGATGGTGACACCCCCCAAAGCTTTGAGCCATAAGAGAAGAAATTCCTGCTGCTTTAAGCCACCAGGCTAGTAAGTCTGAGCCACAGGAAACGGAGGCCAGTCAAGCAGTTCTCAGGACGCAGCCTGGGCAGTCACTACAGGTGACCTGGTAGAAGCAATGCACAGCTGTCTGGGGGAGCTCGCAAAGGCTTCTCCTAGGGCCCGGCTAGGTACCCAGGAGCTGCTGTAGGAAACCTGCACTGTCCTACCTGTAGGCATACTTTGCAGAGGACACCACTAGAAGACCTTCCTCAAGACACCTTTGAGAACCTCCGGGCAGTGCCTCTGTGGGCTAGACCTGTAACCCTGCCTTTCGCTCACACATGCTTCCTGTGTCTCTGCCTCCTCTTTCTCTTGGCCAATGTGCACGTATTCATCACACGACATCAAACTGCAAACTAAAGGCTGCCATTGAGAGTCTGACATATTGGCTTGTAATCAATCACCTGACTACGAAAACTTAGAGCATGTTCCCCCACCAAACATTCCCTGCCTCCCCCATCACCGTGCATGCCATCCGTCCAGGGTGTGTGAATCACCCCCCCCAAGTGGTTCCTGCCCCCACTGTAAACTAAACACATTCTTTCCACGTGAGCCTTAAGGTTAAAAAAAGAAGAAGCTGTGCTCTGGAGGAGAGAGAAATCATTTTGAAAGGCGCACTAACTCTCAGTCGGCCGTGTACTGGGAGGGCTTGGCCAGACTTCCTTCCTCTGGGATTTCAGATGTGCCCATCTCCCAAGAGGGGTTTTTCACCGAAGGCTGCAGGCCCGGCATAGGGGCCAGAGGAGTTCCAGAACCTACCAGTGAGCAGTAACCAAGGACTGAAACTTGTGTTATAAAAGGGAACCTTGTCCAACAGTCAGCCCCCAAGTAGAGTGTGGTAGGTAGGCCTGTAATCTGAGCACTCAGGAAGGAGATTGAGGGAGAAGAATCAGGAGGTGGAGGCTAGCCAGAGAACATCTCTCAAAAAAGAGGGGAGTGGTAAGGGGAGGTTCTGATCCCCCAAAATAAGTGAATGAATGAATGAATTTCAACACTAGAGGTATAAGTCTAGGAATCTACAGAACAAGGTGTTTAGCAAGATTATCCTTGATGTCACACACACACTGGGTTTAATGAAAGAAACCAGGCTCAAACCAATAAGGTGGAAGAACAATGGAAAATGATTCCCTGGAACACCCTCAGGCTTCCATATTCTCCTGTGCTTACCAGCAAGAGGGGCTGGAGAGGTGGCTCAGGGGTTAAGCCTCTGCTTTGCAGGCAGAAGGAAGGTCCTGAGTTCAGATCCTAGACCCCACGTATAGACTCCAGGCGGAAGCGGGGGTGGCCTGCGCTTCTGGCCCTGGTAGGGCGGAGCCTGTGAATCCCGGGGCAGAGTAAACAAGGAGGAGGTGGAGGCATCCATGGTGGTTCCCGAATTCGTCCGTGGTTCTACATACACACGCGCATGCACACACACACACACACACACACACACACACACACACACACACACACTCACACACACACACAAATTGAATAAAAATAATAAATAAAAAAATTAAAAAAGAAATAAAAGAGTGAGTTCCAGCTTTAGTGCAGGAAGATGAGACTGAGCATCGGGTGTGGAACGAGATGATTCTGCTGCTGTGAAGACACCCCTCAAAAGTCGCTCGGCCCCCTGAACAAGTGCTGAATCCACGGCACTGAGAAAGAGTTCAGTTCAGCTTAGAGTATGAGGTGAACCTTAGGCTGGGAGAATGGGTGGACAAGGCAGGACACTGAGGTTGGGAGATTTGTGTCAAACCAACTTGGGAGATTCTTACTGAAGGCAGGTCAAGCGATGGAGGCCCAGGGTCAAGAGCAGATTCTCCCTGTGCTGACCAAAGGATTCTATGACTGGGCCATGTGAACCCGTGAGCCTATGTGGAGATGGGTCAAGGAGAGTCTGCGTGAAGGTCTGGAGGGACTCTTCCGGATTTCCCGTACAGCACTAGGCCCATCAGCTACACCTTCCTCCTCCTGTTCAAGTTACCTGAGCTGCAGAGCATTGTCTGAGCGGCTGGGAAGTCAGAGCAAGGTGCTGGGTAGCCCAGAGAAGCTGAAGATCTGAACATCTGGGGCTGAAGGTGAGGAGGGCCCAACCCTGGTGAGGAAGGTAAGGAGGGAAGATGGTGCCTGGGGGCTCCTCATTCTCTGAAGGTCCTACCTCCACCCAAACCCCAGCCCTTCCTTAAGGAAACGGAACATCTGCTAGTGCTTCCTTGGGAGAAAGACTTGCAGGACCTGCCAGCATAACCCCTGGGGCGTCTTCCTGTAAACCTTTGTGATACCTTGGTTGGCTGAGCCCTGGCCCACCGAGGTCTCTGCACCTCTCTGTCCCCCCACACCTGTCCTCTTTTCCTCCTTCCAAGGAGGACAGAGGTCAGCTTTTCCCAAATAAGTCACCAGGTCAATTGCTTCTTATTCCCCTCTGGGTTTGTCTTTGAGCCACATGCAATACCTTTCAGAAAACAGGGAGGAATCAACAGAGCCCTTTTTTTGAAAAAGGGATTCTAAAAGAGATGAAGCAAGAAGTTTAGGAAGAGCCAGAAAGATGCTCAGGCGCCTGCTCACATGCCTAGTGACCTGAATTTGACTCCTGGAAGCCTGCATAGTCCTCTTATCTCCATCCATGTACTATGTACATGCACATCTTTCTCTTGCTCTCTCTCTCTCTCTTTCTCCCTCTCTCTCTCCTTCTCTCTATCAAATACATAAAATATTGGGGAAAAAGAAGAAAGGTAAGAAGGAGGAAGAAGAAGAGGAGAGAAGAGGAGGAGGAGGAAGAAGAGGAGGAAGAGGAGGAAAAGGAGGAAGAGGAGGAGGAGGAAGAGGAGGAAGAGGAGAAGGAAGGAGAAGGAGGAGGAGGAGAGTAGGAAAAGGAGGAAGAGGAGGAGGAGGAGGAGGAGGAAGAGGAGGAAGAAGAGGAGGAGGAGGAGGAGGAGAAGCTGTGTTTAGGGAAACTTGACTTGGACATAGAAGAATGGAGGTGCTCTGTCCTGAAGGGTGCATCCCTCTCATTCTTGTTTACCTGGGACCTCACATAACTGAAATTTTTAGGGTAAAAACCTGGATTCCAGCAGCCCCAACCAGCTAGACTCAGCCCACCATCTCCAACATGCTAATTAAAGAGACAAGCTATTGTGAAAAGCAGAAAGAGATTTATTGGACAGAGAAACAACTCAAGAGACCCAGTGACCCCCAAGTCCATTTCAGGGTGCTGACAGGAGCTTTGGGTCTCAGTGGAGGAGGGGTTGGGGAAGAGGCCCACCACAGAAGCAGCTCTGGTCGGGTCTGGCTCTGGTTCTATGAGGTGACTGAAAGACGTCCTTACCATAGCCATGCTGTCCTTGGGGGAAGGGGCAGAGAATGAACTGGGTCCTACAGAGTGGTCACTTCTGCTTCTTCCTGTCACAATTAGATAATTAATCTCTTGGGGGGGTGTTGTCAAGGTGACTGATGAAGGATTAGAGACAATGAGTGATCTCTGTGCCAAAGTAAAGGAGATGGACAGACACCGCAAAGACAGAGGGACCTGACTCCCACCAGCATCTAGTGGGACCAAGAAAGGAGCATTTTAGCAGAAGCATTTGCCAAGGGTGACGAGCACCTGCATGACCCACGCAGAGATTACCATGTGACATCAGAGGCCATGGGGTGAAGCATCCACAGGCAGGAGGCGGCACCAGAGGCTCTGGAAGGAACCTGCCCCCGCCCCGCCAAGACGTCCTGTTGTTTTAAAGCCACAATGTGTGGTCCTCGGTTGAGACAGTGCTGGGACACTGGGTCACAGCCCGGGGCACAGAGGATGGCTCAGGGCACAGTGACAAATCCTGAAGTCAAAGAGAGGGTCATCTCACTAGGACAGGTGGTCCCAGCATGAGAGCACAGCTGGGCTCTCCAGAGAGTGCCATTTGCCCATGTGGGATGGACCTGGGAAGTGTTTGAGATAAGAAAGACACGCATCGCATGGCCGTGGCAGGATTGCAGGGCAGGGGGAGTCTTTGCCCTTGGTTTTCACTGGAGGAAAATTAGCTTGCAGGAGAAAATCTAAGTGGCAGCCTGGATGTTAGTGTTTCCGTGCTAGTGGGACAGTCTCTCCTCTATGAGAAGACAGAGAAGGGTGACCAGGCTTGATTAGCACAAAGGAGAAAGCAGGTCACACCCCACAGAGGCAGATTGTCACGCAGATGGAGCAACTCGGATAGAGTAGGCTGATTTGAACTCATGGCAGCTGGGGATTTCCTCTAGAGGCTGAAACTCTCCCTTTGCAAAATGTAGAAAATGTAGGTCCAATCAGGACACAGAGAAAGAGCCATCATACCTGGATGCAAAAATGAAATGTCCCTACTGCCAGATGTGGGCTGGGGGAAGGCGGTGGTGATGGTTGCTAAAGGAAAGAGAATTAGAGTCTGTCATAAAGAGAGTCTGTAATAAAGAGAGTCTGTAATAAAGAGAAACTAACACCAGGGACAGAGTTAAGAATTATGCACGTGTTGGAGTTGAATGCCAAGGGAACTGGTAGTTTAGCCTGAAGGTGAAAACGCTGGAACAGAAAAGCTAGCTTAAAGTCAGGGAGGACGGGGAGAAAGGAAGAGAATCACTGCATGGGGGAGGAAGCCCAGGGAGGAGAGGAAGCTGACAGGGACAACAGAGAGACCCTGGGCTATGTATGGCTCTGGAGTTGCTAGGGGAAGTGGGGCACTGGGAGGGGGAGCCAGCGTGCTGGGTTTGGGAGGTGTGGTCTGAATAGGAAATCCACACATTCCGACCTCTGCAAAGTGACCTGCCACACCCAGGAGTTTCTGTCTGTTTCCAGCTGCTGGTTGCTGCGGCTCAGTCCAGTGACCTTTAGGACCCAGAGCTGCTGGGGTGACCTTTGCCACCGTGACTTTCCCGTCCTGTCCCCTGTTCCCCTGGCTGGCTTCTCGCGGAGACTGCGGCTGGAGGGGTCTGATCTTCCGTGGTTGCTGTAGGCGTCAAAGATCGTCCTGCACCAGCAGTGGCGGCGTCCAGTCAGTGTCCCACGTTCTTGCTTCACTCACATTAGGTGCTTTTCCGGGTTGGGCAGCTGCTGCTTCAGTGACAGCTGTGGCCCCTCCCGTCCCTTTCATGAGACTGTGGCAGTCCCCGTCTTGGAGGGTAACAAAAGCTGCTTCCGGAAGCTGGGGCGGAGCTCATTTTGTGCTAGCCTAGCATGAAGTCCTGAGTAAGCTCCCCAGAATTGAACAAGCAGGCCTGGCAGTGCGTGTTTATAATCTCAGCACTTGTGATATGGGATTTCTTTCTTTGGGGTTCTCGTGTTTCAGAGCTGAAGAATGAAGCCAGAACACATTGAGAGAACAGGGAAGAAACTCTTGGACACTCGGTCCAAGGGAAACAAGGAGGAAGCCATAGCCCTAAGGTGGGAAAGCATTGGAGCAGAGGAGATGGCTTAAGGTCAGAGAGACCAGGGAGAGCCGCTGTAAGCACATGGTTGAAGAGGGTAGAGCCCCTGGTATGACCGCATGGCAGAAGAGCAGGAAGAAGAGAGAAGTGATGGGCAGAGCCACAATCTTGCATAGTCTGTCATCGCTAATGAGTGGTCCAAGAGTAATTAGGGAAATGAAATAAAGAATGGAGGGGTGATGGGCGTGGGTCCCACAGGACCAGACATTCCTACTGTACTAACTGTCCAATAGAAATTAAATTATTTCCATTGCTTGGGAGGTGGAGACTGGAGGAAGTTCAGGTTCATCCTGATGTCTGTCTGGGTCAGCCCTACCCTGGACCTGCTCAATCCTGTGCACCTGCAGGGAGCTGCCCACTCAGATATGTGAGCATCTAAACTACAGCAGGGTACAAGAGAAGGCAGGTATTCAATGGACTTAAATTCTTCCTGTCAGAATCCCAAAAAAATTTCTCTGGAACTTCCAGAAGTTTCTCTGCTCAGGGTCTCTTAATCTTTGAGAGCTGATAAGCTGGTATTGTTTTTTTTTCCCTTTAACTAGATAGAAGGACCATTTTTTTATTTTCTTTGTGCCCTCTGGCACTGATTTGAATTACGTTTCTTTCATTCATCACACTGGTATTCCCAGTTGAGAGCTGGTTAACTTCGTTTGTGATGGAAGATCCCCGCCTTCCCCCCTCCAAGACTGGGTCCTGCGACCGGCCAACTCGAGGTCTCGTGTGAGCTGCTCCTTTTTCACACACATTTGAAGATTCCAAAGCAAACACTACTGAAATGGACTGCATATGACCAAACAGAACTAGCAGTGGTCACCTCCGTTTGTCATTATGACTGGAGAGGGGAGAATGGTCAGCATGCTGAACAAAGCTTCACCCCCTCTTCCCCCCCCCAAACCTTTCAAAATTCCTTGGAGGCAAAACAAGGTCTGGAAGAGGATTAGCAAGGAGGCCATAGGTCAGGCCATCCGGAGTCTTTTTGTGCTGCATTAAAAGAACACCCTGCTCCCCTCCACCCAACATTCTAGCCCCCCCCCCCCCCCCCCCCCCCCCCCCCCCCCCCCGCCTCCACTGCGTCTGAGTCTGAAAGTCTTCCTGGAGCCCTCCACTCTGAACCGTCTCAGCGGGCAGCCTGCACACCATGGAGCAGAGGGCAGGGTAGTTACCTCCTTGGAAACATCCTGTAATCAGTTGCCTCTGGACCACACCATCTTTGTGTATATTTCTGTTTACTTATTACCTGACTTGTCCCACAAAATGGGATGCTGCTCCCCAGAAGGCCAAATACTCTGTATCCAGGGAGGAATGCTAATCCACAGGAAGCAAGTGTTGGGGTCAAACTGGGAAAGCCCTCCTGCATTCCTCAGGGGATTTGAGAAGGCTCCTACAGCCAGGCCATAAACAAAGGGCTCTAACTCTTCACTTCAAAAGAGATTGACCTGGGGACAGCTAGTCCTTCACTGTTTAAACAAGAGTCCTAATACCAATTAACATCTCAGGAAATACAGGTTAGCAGCCTGGGCTATGCCACTGGGTGTCGCCATGGACAGAAGCACCCAAGGGGAAAATGGGGAAAGCTTGGGACGCCACAATTCAGGAGCAGAATGCCTCAGTGAAGGGTCGCAGCAAGAACAGGCCAGGGTCTTGCATCTGGAGACTATGAAGATCTTGTCATTTGCACCTGGGCCTGGAAGGTCCAGTTATAAGCAGGACGCTCCCATCTGACTCAAAGCTGCAGTGAAGTACCAACAAAGAGATGAGCTTATGACAATGCTCTTGCCTGATGATGATGTTTCCCCAAGAGGCGGTGCTCGTGGTGACCAGAAAGACCCCATCTCCTGTCGCCTCCATCTAACTTTCTTTCTTCACCCACCCACACTCATGACCAAAACCAAGGCACTTAAGCATGCCGAGTTGAATACACTGCTGACGTCCTACAAGTAGTGTCATCTGCAGTTAAGGTGAGTCTAACCAGCCCTAAAGCATCCACAGTGCTGTCCACAAGAAGGGGAGCCCAGGGACCCCTTTCTCAGCTTGCAGGCAAGGTGGACTGAAGTTCTTGGCTAGGCTTTCTCTTTTTCTTCTCTCTCTCTATTAGAGAGCGCTTGAGTGTGCGCATTTGTAGAGGCCCAAGGATAACTCCAGGAATCACCCTGGAAGAATAGTGATCTTTCAAAATCATATTGCTTTACTCTGGAATTTTCTAGGTTTGCCTTTCAGGGCCAGAATTACAGGCCACCACCATTTTTGCCTGGCATTTTTTACATGGGATTGAGATATTCAAACTCAGGTCCTTTTAATTGCAAGGCAAAAGCCTTTTAACCCCTGAGCCCTCTCCCCAGCCCCTAGTGCTAGTCTCCTGACATATGCTAGAGAGTGGCTTGCTTTGGGGGGTTCCTTGTAGGACTGCGTCTGCATGGCCCAGGAGGAATATCTCACTCTCGGCTCTCTCCTCCTGGGCTGCTTCCTTCTCCGGTAAACAGCTGGGAGCAGGGCTGGACGGGGCTAACTTCTGTCCTCTGCCCCTGGCTTCCTGGAACAGATGGGGAAACTTAATCAGACCCTGTGAAAACTAGCTCTGTCTCTGACCTAATTTACATGAAAATTGTTCATGTTCCCTCCCCGGGAGGATGAACCTGCGACTTGTGGCAGTAGGATTTCAGCTGAAATAGGAACCCACGCCTCCCCTAGAGCCCAAATTAAGCAACTGATTAAAGCTTGCTGGGTGGTCCTAGGGTCTAAGAGACTTAAGAGACTTTTATTCTCCTCTGAGTATTTTTCCCACTGAGACCAAGTTGACTCATCACGTGGAGTGATCAGGTGGAGCCGGGCACAGGGTTCTGCCATTCACTTTTCCCCGCAGATTAGTGTCAACTCCCATTCGTCAGTCCGCTGTGTGTACACACAGATCTTACGGTTGCACAACTTACATATCATAAACCTTTTCACGGTTTATGCTGACACAAGCGTTCAGTTCCACAGTGTTTTGAACATTTCCAGGATGGTGTAACCACCACCCACAGTCCAATTTTGGAGCATTCTCTGGACTGGAGATGTATCTTAGCAACACGATGCATGTCTAGCATGCTTGAGGCCTTGGATTCAGTCAAGAAGGAGGAGGACGAGGAGGAGGAGAGAAAGACCATTTCTATCACTCAGAAAGATGTCTTTCAAGCCATTCCAGTCAATCCCCATTCGAACTGCACCCCGGGCAAGCGTGAGTCTGCTCTTGGTCACACGACGTGCTGTCTTTTTGTGTGTGCTGCCGCTTGCGTTGAAGCTTCTGAGGGGTCTTGCTGGGAGGTGTATCTTTCTTTTCAGATCAGCGTTCCGTCTCGTGGATGAACTACATTGCGAGAGCGCGTTCTGAATGTAAACCACTTAGCCCCGGGATAGATGTGTTAGGTTTCTAGAGGAAGCCGAGCTGTGTGTCTGCTGCGAAAAGCTTCACATGCAGCCATGCAGGGGACAATGAAGACATAAAAATGGTCATAAAACACCGTCAAGGAACATTGGAAAGAAGAGTTGAAGGCCGTAAGTTGACAGAGCTGAGGGAGGCAGCTTGAGTTGAGAGCAGAGATCTCGGACAGTTCTAGAACAAAGGTCAGACACTGGGCCAAGGAGGGGAAGCCTCTGCATGGCTTTCAGGCCTATGACCCCCAACCCCCGTATTTCCCCATTCCTGTCCTCCCAAGAGCTAGAAGCTGCTTGTAGAACACGGGGTCTCGAGCTCCTGTGGTGAGAGCAGATGCCTGTCAGTGACAGAGGTGCTTCTCCAACTTCCCCGACTCCTCACACCAGCTTCCTCCACTTCCTGTTGTTAAACTTTGAATTAAAATCGCCACATTCCGCATATGCTTCTGTATTGTCTGTCACCTGGAAGAGTCACTCTTGTGCAGTTTCTTACCGTCTTTGGGGAAACAGAAAGGCTTGCAGTTCTAACAGTATCGGAGTCAGAGGTTTAGAGAATACACTCATCAAAGGCCCAAGGCTTCAGAGAGATGTTGCTATGAGAAACGGGGATGACGGTACTCAGTCCATCGTGACAGTAAGTAGGCATCCTGGAGCGCTCATTCCCTGCCCAGGCTCCCAGTAATAGCTACTGGGTACAGACAACATGAGGTGCCCCAAACGTGCATGTCCACAGTCAGGTACCGTAGGGTCGTTACCTTAAACTACATCATTGACTAGAGAGAGACCCTCTGTTGTTAGGATCAAGGAGGAAATCAAACGCCACAGCAGATGGATGTGAGTCAGCTTTCCTTCCCTGGGTAAGGCAGGGAGTTACCTGTGCAGGAGTCCTATTGAGGGAGGTAATTTCTCCAGGCAGTGAGAACAGAGCGGGAGACAAGAGGAAATTAAGCAAGGCCACAAACCAACACTGGGAAAACTGACCTGAAGCCTACACTGAATTCAGCACGTAGACACCCCACCAGGGGGTCCACAAAGTTCACCTATGGGACTTTCAAACCTGGCCCCACCAGGGACCACAATCAAAGGTCAGAGAGGAAACTAATAGAAAGTTTCCATTTTGATCCCCCAAAAGTTCATAAAAGGCTTGGAGTGGTCTTGCTTCCCCCTCTGTTTCTCTGAATAGCCAGAGATGACTTCTTGCACCCTCTGACTCTCTGGAGCAATCAGGCATCATTCTTTCCCCCCATTTTTCAATAAATTTTACTTATACTATTCAATCGTATCCTGGCTTCAATCTTCCAGTCTGGGATGTAAGAATCTGGACACGGAATCCCACAACCCGTGGAGTCACGAAGACGAGGCTGGGGTATGGGGAAGAGATGGAACTGAAGTCTTTATTGATAGCTGAGAGTCAGGACTCTTGACCAAGAGGGATGGATATAAAGAAGGAAGGAAGGAAGGAAGGAAGGAAGGAAGGAAGGAAGGAAGGAAGGAAGGAAGGAAGGAAGGAAGGAAGGAAGGAAGGAAGGAAGGAAGGAAGGAAGGAAGGAAGGAAGGATTGGAACAGCTATGCTGGGATGGGTTTGAAGGTCTTTGAAATTCCCAAAGGCCATCCCCCACTGCTGGGCTCACCCTGAAAGAACACCCTTGCTGAAGAACAGACTGCAATCCAAAGATTAAGATGGCCAACTTCCCTATGAAAGGATATGCAGATGAGCTCTCCATATCCAACAAACAACTTGATCTCTAATCCCACGTGGGCCTAAGATCAACTGGGTTGGGCCCCAGTGAGAGCTAACCAATGAGAAAAAGCCGGACTTGCCTAAGTGTACAAATAGCCCTGACCCTGGCAGCCATCTATGGCGCCTACCCCTCGTGGCAGTGAGAGTGCCACGAGTCTGTTCCTTGTTCTTTGCCTGCCTCTCATGGATGCCATGCCTGGAGTCCACGAGTTCTCTGGGCCACCTGACCCTCACGGCACTCCACGTCTGGAGTCCATGAGCTCCGTTCGTTCTCTCCTCTAATAAACTCTGCCTTAATCCTCTGTGGGTGTTCTGGTTTCAGTCTTCAACTTGGGACACAAGAACCTTGCAACATAAGAGAGTCGTTCTGGCAACATTTGGCGCCTGAACAGGGACCCTGTAACATTTGGTAACCCAGAAGGGATATTTGACAAACAGAGAAACGACTGTTGCCGCAACATTAGGAAGAAAGGGAGGAAAGAAGGAAAGGAGGGAGGAAAGAAGGAAGGAAGGAGGCAGGCAGGCAGGCAGGCAGGCTGAGTTTGTATTGTTTGTGTGCTGCACCAATCCTATCAGACAGACTGATAAGGGGGACAAGGATTGGGGCCGAAATTGCGCAGTGTGTGACAGTGGGAAGCCTGAGGAACTTCAGTAAGCGGGGGGGGGGGGGGGGGGGTGGGGGGGGTGGGGGGGGTGGGGGGGGGTGTGCAGTGGTTGGAATCTACAGCTTCAGCAATGCCAGAGCGAAAGAGAAGGAATCAGCCGGAAGTGTGCAGAGCAGCCCACACAGGAGACCCCTCCCTTCCCAAGATGGAAGGAGGGAACCGATGCCCATATATCATCTCTGACCTCTTCATGTGCTCTGTGGAGTATGTGGACACACACGCATGTACACATGGAGAGCTGGGGAAGGATGTGCGAATCTCTTTCTTGGGCTACCTGACAAGCAGCAATGCTCATTCTTGGCCACATAAGTTTGTCAGACACTAAGACACTTGATTGACTGGTTTCTCCCTGGGCCAGCACCTCAACATAGCCTGCATTCTTTCAGGCTTCCTTCTTTCCATTAGCTGGCTAAGTTCCTGGAGAGTCCTCAGGACAAACTGGTTTGGCAGCTTCCCTCTGCCCACAGAACCAACAGGGACACACAGCAGCCTTTATTGTGAAGAAATCAAGATGCCTCTGAATTATACCGTGAGCCTTGTCCACCAGTGCAAGAGCCTTCAGAAGGATGGGGGAGGAGATAGATAGTGATGGGATCATAGATGGATAGACAGATGATGGAAGATAATAGATGACAATTTCAGACATATCTAAACACTCTCCTAACTCTCACTAATCCACTCTCTTTCACCCCCCATCCATCCCAGTCTCCCCAGTTCCTCTCTCTCTTTCTTGTCTTCTTGTTCTGTTTGTTTTTGCCTTGTGACCCCCGAGCTTCGCAGCAAGGGTGTGGAGCTGTCTACTGGAGCACAGGCAACTCGTTAGTGGATACACCACTGAAGACGCAGCAGCCACCAGCTGCCAACAGCTCTCTGGAGAGGAGTTCTGGGGGGCACCAGCCATGTCATGCCCAGAACACAGCATTTTTCTACCGCCGCCCCATCATCTGGCTCACGCGTCCTCTTCCTTAATGTTCCCCAAGGCTTGGGGGAAGGTGGGACATAGATGTCATGGGACATAATTTCGAGTATGACTTTGTAGTGTCCATATCAGGAAAACTACTCCAGGAGCCCCGTGGGCCCTTCCCTTCAGCTATCAGGCCATTGAATCAATGGGCCCAAGGACCTGGGATTTCCCTAGAATCCCAGGGTGCGGGAGGGAAAGGCCGAAGCCTGGTGTAGAGACGTATTTCTCAGGAAGAGAAGAGACTTCGTGCAGCGCTGACAACTTGTCAAATCACCTTAGAGGAGAGATTGCAGCAGAGATGACGATAGAGGGGCCAGCACTGGCCAGGACTGCTCGGCTCTGCACACCTCCTCCTGCGTTCTGTTCAAACCTGAACCCTAAACCCATGTTGGTCCCCTGAAGATGGACTTGGGGGTTACAGGATCTGTTATTTTGCTCCTCTTCCTCAGGCGACCATATTGAGTCCTTTCTCTGCTTCTCCTTGACTCTTACTTGGTGTATTGTGGGTGGGTGTCCATGCCGAGCTTCTTGGGACTGCCAAAGGCCAGACTTTCATCCAAAAACTGCTTGTGACAATTTCAATTTTTTAATCACGAGAATCATAGAAATATAAAATTCCCCAATTCATAAGGAAATTGATAGTCAAAGTTCGAATTCCCTTACGGGGACTCCTCTCCAGCTTAGAAAGGCAATTTCCCAATGGTAAACCTTAAGACTTGTCTGTGGGATCAGGACAGAGACACAGTCACCTTGATAGATGTTTCAGGGAACAGTCAACGTGACTTCTACAGGCCAAGGAGGATTCCTGGGGGCAGCGGATTTGATTGTTCCCTAAATAGCAGAGGAGGAAATTCCCATTTTAGCTCTAAGGTAAGTACAGTTCTAAGCCAGTGTGTTACTGTTATGGTCTCTACCAGTCTCCTGGGTCCCAGGTCCCGGGAAAAACAGGTTCTTTTTATTAATATTATTACATTTTCTTGCCTAGTTATACAAACTCAATAGGTATCTTCTTCTTCTCCCTCCCATTTCCCTCCCCCCATTGCGCTCTCCCCCTTTCCCACTCTTTCTGCTACACCCCTTTTCCTTCCCTCCTCCTTTCTTGGTACTTCGGAGACAGAGTTCTTGACCATATGGGTGAAGGGGAAGATTCTGGATTTTAGCTGCTTCATTATAATCTTGACTACCTGTCAGTGTCTCCTTGTGCATGGTCCTGTGTGAAAAATATGCGATGGTCAGTCTTCAAACTTCCACAAGTTCCCCTCGTGTCGTTGGCCACCCATTGGTGCACCTGGCTCCTCTCCAGCGTCGCCCACTTCTGTGTTTTGGGTTGGACCATCTCAAAGGCTGGAGTAAGTGGACACCTCAAACAGCTAAGTGCAGCCTAAAGGTGGCTCATCCTGGAAGCACCTTTTCCCTTCAACATCACTCTCCCATGTTCCTTCAGCTGAAGAGACACACCCCACCTGTACCCCACTCTAAGTCAAAGGCATTCGCATCT
The DNA here is from genome assembly GCA_023101885.1 of Typhlomys cinereus. NCBI lineage: Eukaryota > Metazoa > Chordata > Mammalia > Rodentia > Platacanthomyidae > Typhlomys > Typhlomys cinereus. The sequence continues at coordinate 99,819 of JALPQD010000989.1, forward strand.
CTAAGTCCTTGTCACTTCTGACTGGCCCTTCTCATACATGCTTTGGGCCACGCCCTGTACTATCCTGCACCGGCTCCATGCTTGTTAGTGTAGGTTAGATCTTCACTACAAGGTGGACTGATAACTTTACCTCGACTCTAGCCAGTGACCTGGAGAAAGCGCTAAGGGTTTTCAGAAAGGGACATATATATATATATGCATGATGTCTCAAGAGGATGTATAAGAAGAGAGGAGGTGAATGCCTGCCAGACATGCTGGTCACTGGTGGCTTCTTTTGGCCAGTGGCTCCAACAGCACCTCCTCGGGTCCCATCTCCCTCCTCAGAGTCCTTTCGCACTCCTGCACATGCCCCAGGGCTTTATCATTTATTTCTTGTTCTGCAGCAGCCGCCCCCTGGCCACAGGACCTGGTTCATCCTTCCGTATCAGCTATCAAAGCAATGTTCAGAGCTCAGGGTTTGGTATTCAAAACCAAGGGTTTGGTATTTCAGCAAACATACCCTGTATCTAAGTGTCCCTCGCAGAAGCATCAGCTTCTTCCTCTCCCTCTCCCACTCCTCTGAGCTCCACCCTGCCCCCCAATTCCCCTGTGATCCTCCTGGGACCATCTCTATTGTTCTCTGGTCAGAAAGCCATAGAGGAACATTTAATTCTTTCTGACTTTTCTTGGGCCATGAAGCAGGCTGCTCGAGGGCTTCCCTAGGAAGCTGTCTCAGGCTCAGCCTCTCTTTCTCATTTTCAACTTCCTTTAAGTTTCCTCTGCAGGACCAGGCAAGGTAGTCTCCATTTGAGATGAATTTCTGGCTTCCTGTTCGATAGTGTCCCCTCTTCAGGTCCCCGAGCAATTAGGCGAGGCGCGTTCACATTAGCCAAGGTCTTCAAGGACCCATTCTTCCCTAATGTTATTAAAATCCTGCTCCTTGATGAATCCGTGCTTGCTTTTTCTTTTCTCCCTCTCACCGTTGAACTCCCCGTGTTTGCCACAGAAGGGAGTGGGAATTGTTCCGCTCGGGGGCTTTTACGCCAGGCAGGTCAGAGCTGCTGGGGTGGAGTAGCAATCTCACTGTGCATTCTGTGGTACATGTGTGCAGGAAAAGAGGGAGATGATGCCCACGAGACCCAGGTGACGCAGACCATAGTGGGAAAGCTTGCTGCAAGCTCTCCTGGGAGCATCTAGAAGCACCAGGTCTGTGTTTAGAAACAAGTTCATCGCCCAATGTCCACAAACATTACCTTCTCTGGCATAAATAGCATAAGATATCATTTAAAAAGAAATCCAAGTCGCAACTATGAAACAGGGAAGTGTGGGGTACTGGCCTCCTTGGATATACAGAGGACCACCACGTGACTAGTTGTATTAGCTACTGTCTTCATTGCCGTGACACAATACCCAACAAAAGCAACTTTACTTTAGCTCACAGTTTGAGGCAGAGTCCATCGTGGTTGGGAAGGCGTGGCGGCAGGAGTGTGAGCAGCGGATCACATTGAGTCCCCAGTCAGGAAGCAAAGAGAGATGAATACCGGTGCTCAGCTCGCTTTCTCCTTTTTATTCAGTCTGGAGCCCCAGTCTAAGAGATGGTGCTACCCACGTCTGGGGCATGTTTTACCTCTTAAGTTAATCCCCTGGAAATACACTCGGAGTTACACCTAGTGGTGAGAAGCTAAGGAACAGCGTGAGCAAAGCGTGACCCTTTCTAGTAGGAGGGACAGATCGCAGCCAGATCCCCCCACTAGTGACAGGGAGGGACCATTTATATGGCTCAGAGTGACATGCATGCTGTCAGGAGGGTTTGCCAAGGCTGGACTGCAAGGACAGTGGGAGGCTTCTACCAGCATATCAAAGCTGCTTCAGAAGTAGAGAGAGGTGTAGGGGGGACCCATGGGGATAAAGGGGGATGGTGTCTTTGGACAGTGGCAACAGTCTGTACAAAGGCCCTGAGGCAAGAAGAGCCCAGTGAATTCAAGACACTATCAAGGAAGGTGTGGCCTGAGCACAGTGGATAAGGAGGGGTGGTCACAGGTGGGCTGGGGTCCAGAGTCAGGTGTCTCGGATCCAGTTGAGTCTTTGCTGATGGGAAGTCACTGAGGTTCCGTCTTCATTCTGGAAGGTTCTAATCACCATCGTTCGAGCACATGGCATCCAACCATCGGCCCGTGCTGCAGACGGACGGCAGCAGTAGGCAGGGGCATTTGCCCCAGAGGTTCCACTCGCCATGGTCAAGGCAGGTGTCCTGACCACAGGTCATCCAAGCCAAGGACGGGGCATAGCAGGACCGAACGGTGACCAATGATGGATCATTTTAAAGACACCACTAAAGCCAAAAATAGAAATAGTGTCTCCCTTACTGGGCACTGAGCTCACCATCTGATGAGATGCGGAGTCACATCTTGGCGTGGGCTGGGGAGGCTGTGAAGGGTGAGGCCACCTGCTCTCTGAACACTACAGGCTCCTTTCTGACCCAGGCTGCGCCCTGGCTGCTGGCTTTGTGTTCTTCCATGCAGTCCCTTGCTTTGACGTCAGCTCCAATCAACCCTAGGCCCATGTGCATCCTCCTTGGGAGGCCCTGTATTTCAGGATCATGAACCTGAGCACTTAGACCCACCAGCACTTTGGCATAAATCCTAGCGGGATATCAGAAGCCTGCTGGCCAGAACCTAAGGAGGCTGGTTAACTCAGCACAATTCCCCATGATCACCAGAGGAACTGTCTGGAAAGGCTCCGTCCCCACCATCCCTTCCTCACAGGTCCCAAAGAAGGGAATCCTGTAGACACACATGTATAGAAAACATCGTGGTCTATGGTTCTGAATGAATCTTCGGGCCCTCTGGTGTGCTCCGTGGATGTGTCTAGAAGGTCCTAGTTCTCTGTGTAGCAGCCCCTGACATGGATGGTGTATATGAACTGGGTGGGTGATCACATGCTGAAGTCCTAATCTCCAGTGTGACAGTGTTTGGAGTGGGACCTACAGGAGGGATGAAGGAGATGGCATTGCGGAAGGGCGGGTCCCCACGGTAGACATAGTGTCTACATCAAAAAAGCAAAGGGGACCAGAGCTGCTTCTGGGGTCTCCACATGAGTGGCAGGAAGAAGCCCACACAGGAAGTGAATCAGCCACATCCCTGCTCAGAGGGGGTGCTAACCAGCCTCCAAGGAAGTGAGAAGTGGGCTTCTGTCACTTTAGCCCCAAGCCTGTGTGGTGTGTTACCACCGACATGCTCAGATAGAGACAACTGCAGGGGCCAGGTTGCACTGGACAGCTTCTGAGGAGGGTCCCAGCTGTGGTCTTTGCTCTTCCTGTCTCCTCCATGATGGGGTGGCAGTGAGGGCCTGCCAGACAGCTGGGCAGATGTTACCAGGGTCCCTGGGCCTGCTGCCAGCAGGGCTACCCTGAGAATCTGTCAATGCTCCCAGCGCTCCTGGGTCTTCACTTCTGTTTTCAAAGACAACTTGAAAGGACAAGAGCCACAACTGGCAGAGCAAAGTACCCCGTACAGGTCCCCACACTTACAGGGCACAGGACTTCCAAGGCATGCTGAAGCCCCTCAGGGGGTCCTCCCCATTCTGCTCTCTCTGTGATGGCCCATGACAGTTCTGGGGTCCCCGCACAGAGCGGCGGTCACCGCGTTCGGGAATGGAGCTGGAGCTGATGGAAACATCGCTTGCCCAGGGACCTGAGAAGGTCTGCGTCTCCTCGGGATGGTGGGAACACGGCTCGTGTACGCTGTGTTCACAGTCAGCTAGCTTTGAGTCTGGCACAGCTGCAGGCCGTGATGGAGCCATGGCAGAGAGTCTGGCTCAGAGCATGCCGGTCAACCCCGTGCTGATAGCAGGAGGCGCATTCTGAATGAACACGTCCTCCTCCTTCCCCAGGCGTCCTCTGACCCCTGAAACTCTTCAGCTGGGCCACACCCACTTCTCTACTGCAGCTGTGCTGAGCCAATAAGCCGGCACGGAGCCCCCCTGTCCCACCCTCTGATCATATACCCACCCTCTCCATCCGGGAGACCTGAGGATCCCGTGTCTACAGCAGTGCTGTGGGTCAGATACTGCTTGTCCCCCAAGGGCATGTGCTGAGATTTGGCTTTCAGTGCCACCATGATGTAAGGTGGTGTGACTTTATAGGACAGTTAGATGATGGGGTCTGCACCCTCATAAATGGACCGATATCTCTCTAGGGACTAGGTTAGTCTAGAGGGTGGTCTGTTAAGTCGAGATCAAGGACCTTGAGCGTCTGTTGTCACGGAGCATGTTTATCTCTGGTGCACTGGCCTCTTGCACACTGGGTGTCCCGGTGTGCGATGCTACCTGTCAGGCGTGATCCAGTGTGACCTTGGGAAAGCCACCTACCTGCTCTAGGTCTCAGTGCTTCACCTGTCGGGGGAAGGGACTCCCCGCCTGTTCTGTGGGTCTTCCAGTTGCCACTCTTGTGTTGCTGTAAGCCCATCTTCCGAGGGTGAGTCATGACCTAGGTGGACCACCCTTATAACCACAGGGGCTGGCCGGAACACAGTCCAGGCCGCAGCTGAGCAGGAACCATCCTTCCCTAGGTTTTGGCCCAGAGAACAGCTACAGACACCTCTAGGTGGACGCTAGGGTGGCTTGCTTTGGCGGAGCCACAGCTCCGTCAGCTCAGCGTAGGGGATGCGGCGATGGACTGTGTGTCCATGTTGACCTCGGCTCTCTCCTGGTCCCCGGACCAGGGGATGTCCTAGTTTCTGTGGCTCTTCCTTTAATTAGACCACAGCCAGTGTACGTCCCATGGCCGCATTCTGAATCGACCAGGTTCACGTCCCACCACTGAGCAAGTTCTGACTCATGGACTGGCTGGGGGGGTGTGAAGATGGGGTGAAATACAAGTGCTATGTTTGGCGAGCTCCTGAACACCAGTATGACCTCATCTGTTATCATTCCTACGCGGGATCTCCTGGAGACTCCCAGAGCTCTGCCCACAGTGCATTTCAAATGCCCTGTGGTCTGTGCCCTCCTTGCTTGCTGAGGGAGAGGCTTTCACGCTTGCTGCCCACCTCTCCTGACAGCCACAGGCTGCGGCAGATCCCTCTTGGGTGCCCTCTCATGGGTGACCCTGACTGATGGAGGAAGGCCAGCCCTCACCTAGCGCAACACCGGGAAGAATCAAGTTCCGGGCAGAGGTGGGGACCTCCTTCCCCATCCAGAGCTTCTCTGGCCATAGTGATGGACCTAGGCAGCGTGAAGGAAGGAAGTGACGTAAGGAAGACCACCCCTCCACCTGATGCCAGCCAGCCTCCGAGAGCGTCCAGTGTTGGCTTGGCTGATCTCCACCCGGGGCGTTTAGTGTCTTTTGATGAATATCTTAAGTGAGTCCTGTGCGTCACCCCCAGGAGACCAGAGCCTGACTTGGGGAAGGACTCCCTGCCTTTCCTCCGTGCACTGGAGCTCTGAATTGGACAGAATCTGGCTCCTTAGGCCGAGCACAGTGAGCTCGGGCTAGAGACTCACAGGGCAAGCCACGTTGCTTTGTCGGCGCATGTTACAAGGGAAATCATTTCTGTGGGGCAGGCTTGAGGCACATGGAACCTTCCCAGGGTGTGACGATCTCATGTCAGCTGGCTTCTCAGACACCCTCTACAAGACAGCCCCCTAAATGCCTGCCTGGGAAACAGGCACACTCAAGGAGGTTTTTGTCCAGCTCACATCTCAGTCAGCGTTGCCCAAGCAGCTCCGCGGCCCCAAGAAGTAAGGACCCCCCGAGAAATGGACCATAATTTTGGCAGGGAAGAGGCGACGTGCTGAGGCTCTGGGAGGACTCTTCTGGGTTTGTCTGGAAACATCCTCCTGCAGCGCAGTGTCCTCAGAGCCTCTAGAAGGACCGTCTTGGTGACGCCTGGTGCCCCTCTCCAGTGGTGAGATTTATGTCATTCTAATCCTCAGTTTGGGGCGGTTTATTATGGCAACCACAGGAAGCTAGTGCACCTCTCAAGGGAAGCTTACCTGCCCACTAGCATCCCACAACCCCCTTTAATCAGAGTGACGCTTTGTACCGGGGTGTAATTATCCACCTGTCGAGGAAACCCAAGATTTAAACACTTGGCATTTGCCCAGTGCTGACCTTTGGGAGTTCTTGATGCCGAAGGATGAAAGTGAGGAGTGGGACCTCTGCCATCTCACCCTCTGATTAAGAAGCCTTGAAGAGCCCCCCTCAGCCCCCAGCCCTGCCCAGCTTCAGGCTAACTCCACTATCCTCTGGAGTGTTTATCTCTGTGACATGGGATACTCAGTCTACTCACATAGGCTAGCTCCATGCTTCCTTCTATTTCCCCTCCCCCCAACTCATATGCCCCTTCTGGAAACCTGTAACAGAAAATCCCTTCTGGTCCCCTGGAATGGAAGGGAAGGCTCCTTCTGAGGCCCATCATGGCTGCCTGTGTCTATGATGCCATCACTTCTAATGTTCTCCCACTTCAGAGCCTCCTCATGGCTGCCTGCAAAGAGTCGTGAGCCCTTCTGAAAGGCATTTTCCTGTCAGCTCCTCTCGAGGAGCCCCCACCCATCTCCAGCAATGAAGACTGTCAGGAAGGACAGGGAGAGCTGGGGGCAAATGCACCCCACCACGCAAAGACAGACTGGAAGGTTCTGGATAAGACCTCTGAGAGGAGTCTGCACACTGATTCCTTGTTACTGACTACTGGGTGGCCAGCTATCTGTTCTGAACCCAAGGCTTGTCTATGATGGGCAGGTGGATGCACTGGGCTGGCGGTGTCAACCAGTGAACTTTGGCATCTCCAGGGTGTACGGGAAGGAAGGGCTCCATCCAGCCCGTGTCCCAGTCTGGGAGGACGAAGGCTGCTTCACTGCCCCGGCAGAGGTGACTCAGATTTCCAGCTGTTTCCACCATGGACTCTGGTTACCTAGGGTCAGTCCTTCAGAGGGATCCACAGAGAAGCCATCATCTTGGAATCCCCCTGTCCCCCACACCCATTTTCTCGCTCACACTACATTGCTAAGAACCAATACCAAGAGGCTGCCTGAAGCCATGGCGGCCTCAGGGGATAAGCCCATGAGTGTGTGTGGGCTCTAGGGACTCTGTCTTCGTGGAAGGGACCGGGAAGGACTACGCGGCAGCAAGCGAATGAGCTGAGGCCTCTCTTCAGGCTTTGCACGATCACAGGCTGTGGGGCAGGCAGCCAGCCCGAGGCCTAGCAGCGATGCGGCCATGGTTAGATACCGTCAGGCTGGGGCTCTGGGCACAGCTGTGAAAAACTGGTAGTTGTGGTGGTCGAGCTGAGCTCTGGGCAAGCCTGCGGGAAGTTCTCTGATCGTGGGGAAGGCCCAGCCCATGGGGGTGGGATTAGGCCCTGGGCCCGTGAATAAGATGGAGGAAAATAGGGAAAGTGGCATCCTTTGGCACATCTGACTAAGTGTTCTGGCGAGCGAGGATGGTCCCTCTCGTAGCAGTCTGTGGAGATGTGGATATGGCATGGCCGGCTCCCTCTGGCCCTGGCATTGGATCTCCTGCCGAGCTGGAGTAAGAACTGCAGCTAGACAATCATAAACTAGAATAAAGCTTCTTGTTCTATCTTGAGCTGTTCGGTCGTGAATACCAGCAACAAGTAGAGCAACTGCAGTAGATGTGTAAACACAACGGTGATGAAACTCAGGAAGGCGCCGCTGCTGAGGGACGGACAGGAAACCTGACCAGTTTTTCTTGTGGCTTTGTGGAGCTGTGCTAGCCGCAGCTGCAGAGGCTCTTCCAGCAGCAGGGGCCGGCCAAGGTGCTGGCCAGTGTTCACTTCCCTGAGGTGGACCTCCAGTCCCCTTTGCGCCCCTAAGAGGCCAGTCTTGGTCTCCCCCCACCATTACTCCTGCTGTGATAGCTATTTCCTTCCAATTAAAAATTCCCTCCAGGAGCAAAGCTCAGGAAGTAAATGAAACTTACAAGGCTAAGAAGCTCTGGAAACAAGATTGGCAAGGTCTCCCTCTCCCAATATTATCTCATCGGTACGAATTTCAGAGTTTTTTTTTTTTTTTTTTGGTATATAGTTGCCTGTAATTTTAGTACACAGTAGTCTTGGCCCCCCTCTAAGATTGACCCTTGGATGTGATGTGGCCATGCTCCTGTAAGCAACTCCAAAAAATGTCTGGTTTTGCCAGATGGACTGGGTGGAGTCTTTTTTCTGTTCCAATTTTAATCTCCTATCTGGAGTGAACAGACTTTTTTTTTTAAAGCTTTATTTACTTATTTATTTACTTATTCATTCATTTACTTAGTGTGTGCGCGCGTGCGTGCGTGTGTGTGTGTGTGTGTGTGTGTGTGTGTGTGTGTGTGTGTGTGTATCTGAAGGCACTGTGTGTCCCTGTGGAGGACCAAAGGTGACTTCAGCAATTATCCTGGATTGTGTCTATCTCTTTTTTGTTTTGCTCTAGGATTTCCCAGGCTCTGCCCACCATGGCATTTTTTATGTGGGACCTGGGATCCAAACTCAGGACTTTCTGGTTTCGAGGCAGAGTCTTAATCCCTGAACCATCTCTCCAGCCCTGTAATGAACAAACTTTTGTTCATGTCTTCCCAGGAAGAGTTCACACAAGGCCCCGGACAGGAGGATCACCCCTGTGCACACCACGTCCTGCAAGTCTCACAACTGTAAGTGTAAGAGCTGCCAGTCGCAGGTGCTGTCTGTGTCCCATTTTGCAGAAATTGTGGCTTCCTGTTTTGATTCTTGAAACATGGTCCTCAAAACAGCAACAGTGTCACAGGGTAGCTACATAGACTTGCAGAAGTTTGGATCCTAGCCAAACCTTGTCATTGAGACCTGTTTAACAAGGTCCTAGGATGTCTGCACACACTAGTGCCTAGAAGCCTTTGGCTAGAACAGTAGAGGTGGGTCTGACATGAGTGGTGTGGTTTATGATCTTCAAGGGGAAGCAAGCAGGCAGGGGTTAATGGGACTTTAGGAAGAAGATCAAGATTGGGGCCCATGAGGCAGCTTAACATGTAAGGCGTCTGCGTCCAAACCTGGTGACTTGAGTTCGATTCCTGGAAGCTCACATGGTGGGAGGAGAGAACTGATTTCTGAACGTTGTCCTCTGACCCCCAACGTGTACCATGACATGCATGTGTGCCTCTTCTCCCCCTTCCCCACCTCTGCCTTTCTCATAAGCAAATATTTTAAGCAGATTTGGATATGGAAGCTCACAGGTCAGAGCTCATTTTACACCCATGAGTCCGTGATGGGGGCCCCCAAAGCCCCTGTATCTGACCAAGGGCCTGAAATTCAGGTGAGGTCTCAAGCCGACTATGAGACAGGGAGGAAGGTCACGGCAGCAAGGGAAGTGCTTGTGGCGGGTGAGTGTTGTCGCTTGCCTGGGAGGGTGAAAAGCTAGGCCAAAGAAGTAGAAGCTGGGTGGCAGGGATATAGCTCAGTTGGCGGGGTGTCCGCCTGGTGTGCCTGAGGCCTGGGTTCAGTCCCCAACACTGCGTGGTTGGAGCGTACCTGTCATCCAAACTCCTGGGAAGTGGAGCTAGGAGAATCAGGAATTCAGGGTCATCCGCAGCTACCTGGTGAATTTGAGGCCATCCTGGGCTGCTGATTGGGATTTTTGTTTGTTTTGTTATTATTACTATTGTTTCTCAGACCTGTTCATTCAGCCCTTGACTTCTGCCGAAAGAAAGCTCAAATATGACGTATTCTTCAAAAACCCAGCTAGAGGGCCGGGTAGAAGGCTCAGGGATGGTACTTGGTTACAGATGCCGACTGGACAATCATAGGCTGAGGAATTAGTAGTTAAGGCAAGCTCTGAGCAAGTCTGCGGGAGAATATTGATTGATGTGGGAAGATCCAGCTTATGGTGAGTGGGATCATTCCCTAGGCAGGTGGATGGGAGGGAGGGAGCTGGTACAGTCGTTCGCCAGACCTCAGCATATCTGGACAGTCGTGCAGTCTGGCGAGTCATGTTGGCCCCTCTTTCAGCAATCCCTGTAGATATGGTGTCGTCAGTTCCCTTGGTTTCTGGTGTTGGTGTAAGTTCTCCTGCCAAGCTGGACCAAGAACTGTAACCAAGAGTCGTGAGAAAGAAATGAGACCCCCTTTGTTCCCCTAAGCTCTTTGGTCATGCATTTATTGGCAACATAGGCAACTGCAACAAAGGCTGAGCCCCTGGTTACATCTGTGAAGAGTTGTTTAGTTTAAGCAAGTCTGTGGGAGATTATGTCATTGATGTGGGAAGACTTAGCCATAGTGGATGGGAACATTTTCTGGACAAGTGGATAGGATGGAGAAAGAGAGAAAAAGAGAGAGAGAGAGACAGAGACAGAGACAGAGACGAGAGACAGAGAGAGACAGACAAAGAGACAAAGAGAGAAACAGAGAGAGAGAGAGAGAGACAGAGAGAGAGAGATTGGTTGAATTTGGCAGACTGGCAAGCTAAAAGGTTTGCTTTGGTCTTTACCTCTCCCAACTCTTCTTTTGGACAAGATGTGGCCCAGTTCCCTCTGTTGTTGATGCCGGGATCTCTATCCTGCTTAGTTCCAAGGTCCACACTAGGTCTGCAGAGCTATTTTGTCTCACACAGCATTTACAAATATTATATGTGGATACAGAAGAGCACAAAGTGATAATAAAATTTCCTTGTGGAAATGTGAGTGGATTAAGCAATGTTGTATGAAACTAAGACTATGGTGTCAGAACCTCACAGCTTACTGAGCCGAGCAGGAGGGACTGGACTGGCATTTCATTAGTTCTAGTCTGTACATTTGTCCCTTAGGAAAAAAAAAAAACCTTAGCTGCAGAGCGTTTGAAGTTCTTTCTAGCTCTTGGGGAGGATACATCAGGATGTGGAGGGCAGAAAGCCACCAGCCATGAGAGGTGAGGCTGGGAGAGGACCCTTCCGAGTGCCTCACGACAGCTGGGGACACCTCTGCTGGGGCTTTCAGGCGAGGTGACTGTGTGCTTGGGGTGATGAAGCTCCCTTCACCTGTGGCTCTTCGCCCTGCAGCCCTAGGACACCAATGTGTGGCCCAAGGTAAAATGTCAACAGGCTGATTTGCCATTAGAATTGCACCTGCCGGGGGGCGTTGCTTGCCCTCTGTGGCCATCGCCTGCGCACCGGAGCAGCATGGCGCTGCTGCAGTCACACACTTGGATGCAGTTCTGAGTCCCTGCTTGCCTAGCTGCTGTGGTCCTTCAAGGGGACATTGTCCTGGTTCCTTGATTGGCCATGTCTGACTCTGACTGGCCACTGCTCTATCTCCTTGAGTTGATTTCATGTGATGCAGGTTCCATCCGCAAGGATCTGCTCTTATCACCCGACACTCACAACAGGGGGGTGGATCTTCTATTACTCCAGCTTTCTTATTTGCTGTGAAATGAAATCATTTACTAAATTATCCTGAAATATCAGGGATATGCCAGGATTCTAGCCTTAGGAAGGAACCGGTCAGATTCAAGTCTCTCTCTGCCTGCATATACTTTCATCCTGGGAGGGCAGGGCAGGCAGAACAAGGGTCTCCACCATACCCTGGTCCCACTCCCTGAAATCCGTGACTATGCCACCATATATGACAAAGGGACTCTGCATGTAAATAAGCTAAGGGCTTTGAGACAGCACAGTACCTGGTGGTCAGCGTGGTCCCCAGAGAGGGACAGAGCACCTGTCCCAGGGCCTCCGGGAAGACAGGATGGCAACACCTCAAACTCTAGACCTGGAAGGCGGTCAGAATGTGCGTTCCATGCCTGTTCATTTGTGTAACTGTTGGTAGCAGTGACAGGGAACTGGCCGGGTGGAGGGACCGAATGCATGGTGGCCGAGTGCATGTGAGGCCGGGAAGCCTGGGCTGTGGAAGAGAACAGAGGGAGGACAGGCAGGCCGAGGTCTGCACAGGAGGCTGAGGCGAGCCTGGAGCAAGGACCAGAGGAGAGCAACAAGCCAGGTAGTCACCTGGGGAAGGATGCTCTGGGGACCTGGGCGGGCAAAGGAAGGACGCAGAGCGGGCTGCTTGGGCTCATCCTGAGTGATCCGTGAGCCCCTAGAAAGGAGGCTGCTGGACATGCTGCAGGGCTTTGAGCAGGTCTCCTTGCCTCTGCTCAGGCGGTGCCCAGATCTCAACGTGTGTCTCAGAGCATCACCATTACTTCCTGGGCACAGGCCGGAGGGAGCCCCTGTAGCGGAGGGCCCAGAGCAACATGGCACAGGGAGACGAAGCCACAGCGGCCAGAGGGTCCAGAAGGATAGACTGCAGCATTTGCATTCAGGGAACAGCTAGCTGCAGAGGAACTTACTAGAAAAGCAGACTCACAGGACACATCCAGGCCCAGCCGCATCGCAGCCTGTAATTGTACCAAGGTAAGGCCCAGACGCTCCATCTTTCCCAGCTGCAAGTTAAGGGACACAGCTTCGGTGTGAACCCATTTAATCCTGCAAGGGCTCTGGGCAGCCGGCCAGGGGCCAGGGGCCCTGGGTCAGATGGAAAGGCCAGACAGTGTGGGCTCAAGCTTCCAATTGTCATTTGGATTATAAACGTCCCATGCACTCCTGGTGAGGCTTAGGCTCCGCACCTTGTTCAGAGGAAAGGTCTGGCCCCTCTGCATCAGACCTCACCAATGGATCCCTGCATGGGCGGATGCACAGGTGAATAGCTCGTCGAAAATGATGGGAAGCAGGCCTTGACTGAAGACCATGGTTGCTGGGGCTTTGTGGCTAGACCTCGTCCCCCGACGCCTCCTCTGCTTCTGGGTACCACTAGACAACCTGTGTGATGTTTTCCCTCACCGCACCCCAGAAACAGCACACCAGCTGACCGTGTCGGAACCTGTGAAATCATGCTGTTTAAGCCTCTTTAAGCTGTTTTTCTTACACCGGTGAGATCATTCAATGGGTAAGGTGCTCACTGAAAACCTGAGTTGGATCCTCAGAAACACACATGGTAGGAGAAAAGGGACTTCTGAGAATTGTTCTCAGATGCCCCCCCCCCCGCCGTGCACCCCGCCATGCATGTGTATACCGTCTCTTTGCCCTAAATACCTTCTCAAGAAGCTTGTTTTTCTCAGCATTTGCCACAGTGACAAAAGTCTAACACGCTTCTTCTTCAGCACCTTGTGGGGACCCAGAAAAGGAACCAGCAACTCCAAGTGTGACTGTAGGTTTGTAAAAGATACCTTGATCCCCATGAGAGACTGCTTACTGTCGGGGTAAACAAGGCGGGTGGTCCAACCCACACAGTAGCTCGTTCATAGCTGGCGTTCAGTAAAGGTTGGCTAAGACCATCTTTCTGGGGTTGGGGGCAGCTCAGTGGGCAAAGTGCTTGCTGCACAAGCCCGAGGACTTGAGTTTAATCCTGTATAAAAAGTCGGGCATGAATCTCTGTAATACCTACAGTAATTGGAAAGATTATAAACAGAAGAGAAGGGGAAGGAGGGCCCCGCCAGAAACAAGGAGAGAGGGGATCATGCTACAGCAGAGATAATAGGCCACCATCAAGGACTGCAAGTAAGTAATGAGTCATCTGGTTAAGCTCACAGACTGTCCTTCCTGGTCACTTGCAACTGATGGGGTAAGATCTTACCAGAAAGGGAGGCATACAGTCTGGCAGATAGAAGGTAACCATTTTGCAATGGGAAACTGACCCACCCCTCACTGCAGTCTCCTACTCTTATTCCATCTACCTTTGAATCTATCCTTATAATAAGATTCTATTTTAACAGCTTTTTATCTCTGGCCAGGGGGTGACATCCAATACCCACCAGGATGGAGCCAAGAGCATTACAGGAGCAGCAAAACTGAAAAAAAAAATCAACAAACCATAATTCAGAACATCACAGACTCTATATCAACCACCTGGAATCAGGCCTGCCTAATCTCTCCCCATCCTGAAGCTCAGGGAAATTTGTGGAAAAGGAGGTGGTAAGACTATAAGAGCACAAGGATGGGAGGAGTCATGATATGCAAGATACTCCACACAAGTTAGGGCCGAAGTAATTATAATAGGACTCTGCATGACCTGCGCAATGTCCAACATATCATTGACCCCTCAAAGTCTAACATGGACTAAAGGCACTAGGATCCTTAGAAGGGAGGGATTAAAGAGTTCTAGGAAATGCCACTGAGTCCTTATACCTCATCAGAAAGGAGGACCCAGAGGAAAGTTTGATATACCCATTAAAGGGTGCTTCAGAGATGGGGGGGGGTGGCACTGGGAGAAAGGGAGGGAGGAGGAAAAGGTAGGGAAAAGGGTCCAGGGAGGGGTGGAGGGAGGGAGGGGACAGGGGTACCTATTATGTTTGAATAAGCGGACAAATAAATTTAAAAAAAAAAAAGTCGGGCATGGTGGCATATGCATGTAGTCCCAGAGGAGATAGGAAAACCCCCGGGGTTCACAGCCAGCCTAGCTGAACTGGTGAGCTCCAGGTACAGAGGGAGATGGCGATTGAGGAAGATGCTGGATGTTGACTTCTGACCTCTACACACGTGTACATACTGCCATACACAGATGTGCACACACAGACACACACAGACACACACACACACACAGACGCACACACTGCCTGCCTAGTCAAGAGAAAAAGCAGGTACAGTGGGCTGAGTGCAGCTCAGGATTAAGCGCAAGGACATCGCACCAGGCGTCTATCTAGCTTACCCCGAAACAACACTCTGTGCCCTCCCAGTTCTGTGGAAGCTCTGTAGGCCCCATGGAAGGTTCTGGTGAAGTATGAGGGGCTCTATCACTTGAGAAGTTTTACCTCTGGCAGCTGAGTCTAAGCAGAGGGTGACTAACTTTCTCACATGTCCACAAGGCCCAGGGCAATTAGTTCCTCGATAGTATCTAAGGCCTGGGGAGGGGACTCTTCCACACTTCCTGTTTTCCTTGTGAGAGTTGAGCCTCATGGTGTCAAGATGGTTGCAAAGACTCGGGGCATCACATGTTAACACGTTAAGATGTAGAGGCAGCAAAAGGACTCATTTTATACTCACTCACTGGCTACTCTCTAAGAACACTTTCCCTCTGGTCCTATTGGTTTGAAGCCTCACATGACAGCAAATCACAGGCACGGTTAAGGATTAATTTCACAGCTCAGACTCGTCTCCCAGGAGAGCTAAGACACGGCCCTAGGAACAAGTGCTCCTTCTGGATGTTTCTGCAGGAAATCCCCAACTCTCAGCTGAAGGCACGTTGCCCTGATTGCTGGGGTCGACCAGGTGCTGGTTAGAGGCTGGAACTGGACTGTGCTGTAGGATTCCCGCCCATCTCAGAATCCACCTGAGACAGCTACGGGAAGCACCCGTCAGGCCAAGGGGACTTTCCTGAGGCATTACAGCACTGTGGACACCTGAAGTTGTGGTGGGAAAGTGGGGTGTACTGGGAGAGGTGCTAAGATTAGGGTATGAAAGAAGCCAGTTGGTGGAAAGACCAGAAACCCGCCCCTCCAGGGCTGCATGTCAGTGACAGAGTACGTCTGAGAAAAGCCTAGAAGCTCCAACTGAAGAAAGCAGTTTCCGAGAGAATGATCTATGAGGACTCAGCTCTCATGGCCAGCACCCTGGCCCACTTCCATTCTCTAAATTCTTCTTTCTTAATAAATGGCCTCTGTTTCTGCTACTATCCGTCTGTCTGTGGTCCAACTTTGATCAAGGTCACAAGAACCTGGAAACCTGGTGCGTCCCAGACTTGCTCAGGCGTACCCAATTGAACCACGTCTCCAAGGTAACCTTTGGACACTGACAATGATGTGAGGCCAGCAGCTGAGGCTGCCGTTCTGATCCTGGCTTCCAGAAAGCCTGGAGGAGCCATCATCCAGGCGTCAGGGAGGGAGAGGAGAGGTCGAAGAGTGGAGGCCACACAGAGACATCTCAGGAAGACCCCAGACCCCAGGAGAGCTGACTTCCTCACACCATAGCTCCAGAGCACAGTGCAAAGCACTCTGGGAAGACTCCAAGCTCCTGGTTTACACCAAGGCTGGTGGCTCAAAGCTGTGGATTTGGCTCAATTAAAAGTCTGGTGTTTGGTACAACGAAGGGTGCCTCACATTGGGTTCAGGGACCTCATCATTTAGGGCTGATTTATTGTTTGGAATGATAGTCCATCAGAGGTCAGGAACAGGGGACAATAAGTCACCCTGACACCTTGACCATGGAGTGTCCCTGATGTGTGGGCGTCTCAGTAGTTTGCGGACACTACTTTTAGCAACATTGTTTTTACTGCAATGACTGTATCGTCCCAGCTCAGTTCAAATGGCATAGTAATGCAAGATGTCACCTCCGTAAGGATGGAAGATGTTGCAGACCTGTATTTATGGAAGGATGGGTGCAGACCTGTGTTTATGGAAGAGTCTGCTACCTTCATCATGCCCATGGGGACTTCTAAATTATACATGGAGGTGTTGTGTGTTTTCCGGAGACGCGGGCAAATGAAATTAATTGCATGAGAAGTGAGCACTTAAAGAATTGGAAACTGTCCTAAAAAGCCATGGGGGGGAGGGAGGAGTGGAGAATCCCACAATGAGCAGAGCCCTGAGCCTTCCTGTGGTATCCTCTCGGTGAGTCACCAGTTTCCTGATCAATAACCATGAAGAGGAAACATTGGGTCTACCATGAGAGAGGACAGGAGACACAAGAGCGAAGGGTCTCCACACAGAAGCAGCCTCGTCCCTTGCCCATGTCTGCATTTGCCTTTCAGTGGACATGGTTGCGGCACCTTCCCATGATCCCATCTGACCTTCAAAACCAGGTGGGCAAGGCAGACAAAGACACCCCACGTGAGTAGAGGGATCTAAGGCTTTGAAGTATCCCCGTGGATGCAGACCCACTGTCATTTACTTGCGGTTGCAGTGTGTGGCTGCATGTCAAAGTGGTGTTTCCTCGACGACACAGGGTCCTGCAAGGAATACTGGAAACAAATGTATTTAAGAATGGGACCTACCTGGAGCCGCTTGAAGGAAGCCTAGATGAGCTGATAACCTAGCTCATCCATTCTGACTCCTAAGCATGGGGGAGGAACTTGGGGTGCCTCGGGTGGCAGATCCTGCTTGGACATTGAGCAGCCCCACGGTCAAGTTCAGAGCTGAGTAAGACTGCTCCATTGACTTGAGTCCATGTTAAGGGGAACAATTCCCATGAGAACCATGAGCCCACCCCTCACTGCCCCCCCACACACAGGATTTAGTGCTTGAACATAGCATTTGCATGTGCTCAATGTTATCTAGCTTCTAAATATTAGTTCCTACTGCACCGTGGATGATAGTCTTTTTTTTTTTTTTTAAAAAAGAGAATAGACATGCTCAGTATCTAATTAACAGTCTTCTACAAGGTTGGAGCAAGGTTCACCAAATAACAATAACTTGGAAAAAAGTTATTATTATCTTGTCTATTTTCTTTTTAATGTACGTGTTTAATGCAAAAAGTTTGTTTATTGTAATGCTCACTTTGGCATTTACAACTGAAATCAATTAACATGGAAAAAGCCGATATTTAGCGAGCACCTACTATATTCCACCTAAAGTCAATATTTGGTGAGCGCCTCCTCTGTGTTCAACCTTAGGTTAGTTGCCAGTAAGGATCTACCCCTTGCCTGAAGGCACTGGATGAGAAGTTTGAAACGTTAAGACCGAGACAACTTCACATACACCCGGTGCAGCCCGTCCCAGCTCTGGGTGACACTCGACTGAATGGTTTGAAATGCTCCAGGGTTGATTCTCTGTGTATCCAGCTTCGGCAGCCTGGGCGCCAGGTCAGGGACGGTGAAGGTGTGGAGAGGACAGCCAGAAGCAAGTGGGAGGGAATCAACGGGCAGCCAACTGAGCTCAGAGCTGGGAAGTAGGCCAAGCCCTCTCTCTCCAGGCTTCATCCTCAGGCTCAGAGGTCAATGAAATTAAAAAACAAACAAACAAAAATTGTGGGGTTTTATTCGGGCCAGAATTTGGAACTAGATTTATTTATTTACTTATTTATGTAAGACATGATCTCATGTAGCTGAGGCTGGCCACATACTGGTTCGTAGGTAAGGGTGACCTGGAACTGCTGATCCAACACCTCCCCAATGCTGAGGATTGTCCAGAGTGTGGTGCATGCTGGGTGAGCATTGTACAATTGTATCCCTAGCTCTGAAACTGACTTCCGACTAAAGAGAGGCCCTGCGGTCCTCGCCGTGACTGTTATGCTTGCAGCATAATGCCAGACAAGCCACGCCCACCCCTCACTGCTGTGTTCTCCATCAAACCTCAGGAAGGTTCCACTGAGTTTGGTCCCCACGCTCCATTATGGAGCAAGCCATTTCTCAGCAAGGCATCTACAGAATGTGCCACATCTTACTGCACTTCTGAAGGTGCGGCATCTTGAAGCACTGCCCATGGGCACGGTCACAATACTAAACAGGCATCAGCCAAGACATGGGGAGCAACGCAGATACACCATCACACTAGAGAGGGGCTCTTCTGAGTTACCATATCACGATCAGGCAAAGCAAGGAGGAAGTGTTATGTCCCCATAGAGCCCAGGGAGGGGACGGCCATGTGGGGCGAGGCTCGGAGGCGTAGGCTTTGCACCCGCCATTCAGGGCAGACTCCGGACACGGACATCGAGAAGCTCATGATGGATGCAGTCCTGGAACCCACCTAACTTCCTGTACCCCCCCACCACCCTACTTGCATTCTACCCATGGGATAGCAGAGACCTGAGGAAGACTGACGAAACAGAAAATGTCCCCAACAGTTTGATTGTATAAATAATTTATTTCTGTTCACAGCATCATATATGCATTATAAAAGGGGATGGAAACGGAGAAGAGAATGATCAAGACAGAGAGTTACAGCAGAAGGACCAAAAAACGGAAGCCAGGGGACACAGTCCCAACACTGTCACAGAGAGTGAGCCAAGAGAATTGTTCTAAAACCAAATGGGCCTCCTTATGTCTATCAAAAAAAATAATATATATATATATATAAACCTCACTTGGGGAGACCAAATTCCTCTATGGGAACCCATCTGATCTCCAAAGGGCAGAAAGCATCATGGAAACTGCCCCCAGGTGGTTCCCTGGGTCCCCTTGGATGCGATGGGCTGGAATTAGTCAAAGGTTACAGAAATCAACAAGACTCAATCTGTTGATACACCACAGGGTTTGACTTTACTGTACAATTACTAACAGTCAAATGCACCCTTAAGTATTGGTAATGAAAAAAAAAATCCAAAAAAAAAAAAAAGTCCAAACCCAAGTAAACCAAAGCACAAAGCCAAAACTGTCCCTCATGGTTCAAGCAGGCCAGGATCTGAACCAATACCTGGAGCCTAGACTGTCAACTGGAGCAGGTAGCACATATGGCATCTGCAACGTCAAAAAACAACTATATTATTCTCTCAATAGTGTGGAACTAACAGAATGTCAAAGTGCTTGAGAAGCTGTGAAGAAAATAAAGGAAGATGGATTTATTTTTCTCTTAATAACTCTATACAGAATCTTGGGAGGATGGGCCCCGCCCATGGAGAAGTCAGCAGACAGGCTGTCCCTACGCAAAGGGATCTCACACCCAGGCTTCTCTCACCAGCTCAGCTCCACCTTCTCTCCTGAATGTCTACAAAGGACCAGCACTGAAGGGTCACCGAACACACAGACAAGGGGAAAAGAGCCTGGGCTGCCACAGCCTGGCTTCAAAAACATCCTCCAAGGATTGGGTTTCAGGCAGGAAGAAGGCAAGACTTCTGTCTCTGGCTGTTAATTAGACTTCTAGAGAGTCCTGGATAATAGGGGAGGGTGTATATCATGATAACTCCATGCCTAAGCATACCACGTCCAGTTTCTATTGGCCTCCTGTGCAAAGCAATGTGTTACTATGGAAGGAAATCAAAATTTGTACCTGGAAACATGGATTCAGAGAGGAAATTAAAAAAAAGTCACTGTAAATTTCTCTTTTGATACTGTGTTTCAGGATAAATGATAGCTTCCATAAGCCAAGACTTGGTCCTGATTATATAGGATTTTTTTAAATCACATTATTAAAAATATGTATTTCTTCTTTTCACTTTATCTATTCTCCAGAACCTCTTTCAAGTAAACGGTCACGTGCCTGAGGACCAGTGCCCATGACGTCACACGCTGGTGTCCTTTCATCTCAGGCACTCATTGTTGTTTTTGCCCAAAGTGCTGGCAGGCAGGGAAGCCAGTTCCCACAGGAGTGGATTCCCAAGGGCTTCATCCTTCACGCTTTTCCTGTTTCAAATCCATGCAGCGAGGTCAGTTTTTGCAACAGGTGGGGTTTTATTTTGCAGTGCATGACATTAAATACTGGTAATGAGACATTTTGAATGAAATACTGAAACTAGAGAGGCCACAATGAACCAAATTAGAAATGCAAACATGTTGCCACTTGCAGTGTTAAGGGACATTAACGGGCAAACTCCCTCCCTCCCTAAGATGAACATTTCTAAGGTGAGAGTATTCATTAAAAAAAAAATTAAACATGTCTGTAAACCATCACCATGTGGTATTACCAGTGATTCCTTGCCAAAAAAACCATTTTGCAATTCAGCACACATCTGCAGCTGGTGTGTTCAGACAAACCAATCAGCAGGGTGAGAGAATTTAAAATTCTACACATACGGTTCTAATATCATGCCCATTATTCAGTAAGGCGTAGAGATGGATGTCTCTGAAACCAGGAGCACACCCCCACAGCCCACCCAGCATGAATTTGAAGACCTTGCCCTTTACCCTTTTTAACCATTCTGCAAATGGTAAATGCATCCTTTGCCACCACCTCCAACGATTTTTCTTTCTTTCTTTTATTGGTCTCTTTATGTGATAATGACCTACACATGGACAGGACCCAAGCCATTCGTGGAAGAGGACTGGCTTGCTCACTCCAGGCTGAAAAGCAGCTCTCGATAAAATCTGTCTTCTGAAACCAACACAAACACACACACACACACACACACACACACACACACACCCCTAGCAAGGAGTGTCTTCTAGGCCATTCCCCTGCTAAGGCCAGCAATACAGTGCCCCGATCCTCCAACTGCCCCACAGTCCCAGCGAATCCTCCTCAAAGTCCCACACCTCACCTCCTTGGGCCCAGAGCAGGACAAATGAAATTTCAACAGGGGCCTGCCCTGTGACGTAAAATTACTCAGCTCCCACAGCTCCAGACTACAAGCAGAGGTCATCCCCTCTGGACACTCCAGTGCCTACCAGCCCCCATGGGGATAGCTGGAGGGGATCCATACCTGCATGTCTCAGGTAACTCACATGTGATCCCCCAATGGGGGAAGGGCAGCCTGAACGCCTGGCCCTACTGGAGCCAGAAGAAATCCCTTTTGTCTCTGACAACGAAGCCTTCCCACCTGGGGCCAGAGGGCGCACGGCGGGACTCTGGCATCCGCACGTCCACTCCCCACAGTCCTCCACCTTACCCCACCGGTAGCTCAAGCGTCTAGACAAAAGGTCCCCTGAGCTGGGGGAGGGGAGGTCAGGTGTCCAGCAGGCAGGCAGAGCAGCCTTCACACCCTGGTTAGGTCCCGGAGTCCAGCATTTGGGTACAGAGATTGCGTTTTAAAAATCCGAAGCATCCTTTGGTTTACCGTCTTTGTTCACTGGGCGCGGGCCGTCGCTCACCCATCCATCCATTCATTCACGCTCCACGCACTGGCTCGCTCTCTCCGCCTCGCTCCCGTACACTGCCCGGTGCATTACCGTTTCTTCTTCTGCTTGAGGGACTTCCTGCGTTTCAAGATCATCTCATAGAGCTTGTCCATGCCCTCGGTGAGGCCCTCGCCAATGATGGCGCACGCAGGCTGGACGTGGTAGGTGGTGGCCGGGATGAGCTCGTGCAGGGCCAGCTGCTTTTCGATCTCGGCCACCGGCAGAGACTTGGGCAGGTCCTGCTTGTTGGCGATGACCAGCAGCGGCGTGCCCTGGTTCTCGGCGAACTTGGTCACCTTGTGCAGCTCCGTCTTGGCCTCCTCCAGCCGGTCCACGTCCACCGAGTCCACCACGTAGATGATGCCGTCCGTGCAACGGCTGTAGGACTTCCACAGCGGCCGCAGCTTCTCCTGGCCGCCCACGTCCCAGAAGTGGCAGCTAATGCCCTTGGCCGTGCCATTGCTCAGCTTTATCTTCTCGGTGTTGAAGCCGATGGTGGGCACCGTGTTCACGAACTCGTTGAACTTAAGTCGGTAGAGCACCGTGGTCTTACCGGCCGAGTCCAAACCCAGCATGACGATGTGGAGGGACTGGAAGGCCGAGATGTTGGAGGGGATGTTGCCCATGGCTCCTCGCTGCGGCCACTGCGGCTGCGGCGGGAGGGCGCCGCCCCCGGAGCAGTCACGGGCACGCTGCGGCCGGGGCGCACCTGGGCTCCGCCCGCCGCCCGCCCGGGATTGGGGCCTCGGCGTCCCCCCGGGAGCGCAGCGCACGGCTCGCCGCGCTCAGACCCCACAGCGCCCGCGTCCTCTCCGGCCGGGCTGGCGACCCGCGGGCATCGCGGCTTTTGTCTCTGGTGAAGCCGCCTCCGATGCTGCGGCGCGGGGTGCTCGCGCCCGGCGCCCGCGCTCCGCCCGGGCTCGCTCTGCGGCTTCCTCGGGCCGCGCCCCCGCGCTCCCCGGTCTCTCCAGTCGGCTCCGGGTTCTCGGCGCCCAACGCTCGCCTCTGGCCTCGGGTGGCGCCGCTGTGAACCTCGCTCTCAGGACGCGCCGCGGAGGCGCAGGCGGGCTTTCCCGGGCGTCGCTGCCGAAGCGGCCGCCTGGCTGTCCCCGCAGTCCCCGCGCCGCCGCCGCCGCTGCCAGCCTACAGCGGCCGGAGGGCGCCGGCCCCGCCCCTCTCTGGGCCCGCCCCCGCCCCCGCCCCTGGACCCCGCCCCTCCCGCCGCAGAGGTCAGGCGCGGTCCTGCGCCTTTTCGCGCGCTCGGGTGGTTTCAAACGCGCCCTCACGACCCCTCCCGAGCTGCCCGGCCGGAGACAATGGGCCCGGGAGCCGGCTCTTCCTCCCCAGCCCTGTGACGCGGCTCTTTAAAAATAGCTCCCGGCTCCTGGCACCTCCGCCCCAGGCCCAGCCAGCGCCCTGCCCGGCTGGCCGCAGCGCTGGGGTGCAGCCTGGCTCGGGGCGGAGGTCGTGGAACCGATTCCGCGGCTGTGCAGGGAAGCGCGGTGCCCGCGAGGGGCTGGGGGCGCGCGGGGTGGCGAGTGAGGGCGGTGGGGTCGGACCCCACTCTAGCTGGCCTTGGGCAATCATCCTGGAGCCAGCCCCACGCATTCTCTGGCATCTGGAGGTCCTGGGCCTTTGGCCTCCTCCAGGATATACCCAAGCTCTAGGGGGCTGGGAATAAGTAAGGCCCACCTGCCCCAGATAACTCAGACAACACACCTTTCCCAAGTGTTCCCCACCCCTACCCTTCGACTCTGCTGACATCTCAGGTAGGTTAGCATCTCCAAAAGGGACCCCCATTACCCTGTGTCGAGAACAGAAATTCCTGCCTGCAGACAAACCACCCCCTAACAGGGCTGAGGGGGGTCGGAATCACTGAACCAGGCTCTGGCAAGTTAGGACTCCAGGCGTGTGCGGTCTGGGACCGCGTGTGCCTACACCTTGGAGCTGGGGACATCTGTGTTCTTTGGAGTCTATCTCCTGGCTCTGATTCACTGGTTTTATTGTTTTGTAGACGTGTAGCAAGTGTGTGTTGTGACATGATGGAGAGTTGCCAGGAACTAGACACAATCCGCGGGGGGGGGGGGGGGGGGTGTCACGTAGGCTTTGGGGACAGAAAATGAGGAACTGTACCCTAGAAAAAAATAAATAAAAGTAATAACCTATCCATGGACAAAACATTATAGATGCAAATAGACTCAAAAGCTAGGGTTTAATACACGATTTTGTTTGAACCACAACATGGAAGAATCATGCACCTTCCCCAGAAGGTTCAATACCCATCTTTGAATTGCCATGCCAACAAAGGCCTTCACAGTCATCTGTAGTCTAGGCTGCACATTGGCTGTACATGGATACCAGAGTGCTACGGATCTTCGGCCCACCTTTCCGGAGGGGCACGTCAAGTCCCCATGCTCTGACTTTGACAAAGGGGATCTAGGTACAGATACAATTAGTAGTTTCATTGGCTCTAGTACACCTGCAGAGGGATAGAAACTCACCCTATGTGTAAATCAAATTGGAAACAGAAAAGGAGAGAAATGTATTAATATGTTCACTGGTATAAGGGAGCCGTTCAGGATAAGGGTTCTCTTTGGGCAAGGTTGATCCAGTAGCTCAAAAGTAAGCATTAGACCAAACCGTTTCCATCTGCCTTCAGCTTTTTTCTGTGAACTCCTGAGTTTAGAACCTTAGAAGGAAGTTTTCGTGTCTTTTCCTACATCCTCTGGTCCACCTCAACCAAGCACTTCCATTGAAGGAGACAGAACACAGTCTCAGAGCTGAAATTTGGTGGCTCCCAGAAGGGAACCAGGGATGCATGACCAAAGGGCAAGTGACAATGAATAAAAGAAAAGGAATTGGTTCTGTCTGTGATGTCATGTCATCTCTGTTACTAGAGGGCAGGGTTTGTGTTTCTGAAGGAATGTCCTGGGCTTTCTTCAAGGCATACCCTAGACTTCTTCCCTGGTTAGCTTCTCCTTGTTCCCTCTGTCACAGACAGGGCTGGGCTCTATGCCACCATGGGACTCTGATGTGTAGCCTGGCACCCAGGCGTTTGGAAAGGGATGAGCCACCCTGGCAGCTTCTTCGTGTGGATCTGCAAATGACGTCAGCAGAACACTTGCTTCTGCTCCCAGCTGGGACACTTGCACTTTACGGAGTGGGACAGAATGTTTTGATCCAAGCCAGCACCTGCTTTCTTGGGGTGACTTTGATTGGCCTTGTGGTTGTGACCTCAGTAACTGCATTTTGCACCCCTACGGTGGCACTCAACAGTAAAGGGCTGTCTGTTGTCCGGTACAAAAAAATAGATTAATAGACACTAATAGACGCCTTCCAGAAAAGAGCCATTACACAGCCACTCGCCAGCACTGAAAAGCAGCCGCTTGCATGCTAATTTCACTCACCAGGTGACAAGTTGATTTTGCAACTGATCATTTAACTCCTGCTACATAAAAATGTCATGGCCGAACCACCAGGAATTTCCTTCAAATACAAATTTCAACTGAAAAGCCCTGGAATCTGAGAAGGAAAGTGATGTTTATTGACCACACGTGCTGAACCCTTGAGGCCCGCTGCCAGTCTCTTTCTTTGTGGATGTGCCTTGGACCCACTGGGCCATCAGACAGGTGCGTCCAGTGGCCTCTCATCATCTTTCCAGCTTTCGCCTCTGAAACGTCTTTGACCACGTGGTGGTTATGAAGCATTAATGAAATCCTACAGGTAGTCCCTGCCCTCAGTAAGTGACTAACAAATGCTCATGCGTGTGTATGTGTGTGCGTGTGTGCGTGTGCATGTGTGCGTGTGTGTGGTGTGTATGCACATGTGTCCAGAGATACCTGGAGACCAGGGAAGTTCAGACATTGTATATCCTATTCTGTCACTCTCTACCTTGTTCCTTAGAGACAGGATCACTCACTGAATTTGGAGCTAAACAAGCAGTCAGCAAGCCATGCCCCAGTCCTGTCACCACCACCCCCGTTCTGTGTTCCCCACAATTCTGAGATTGTCTACATGTGCTCCACCGTGCCTCAGTCTTTTACTTAGGTCAAGGGGATTTGAACACATGCATGTACTACAAGGACTTTTACTTCTTGAGCTATACTCCCTCCCCCAGAAACCAGTTTTGAAGCACACATGGCACGTTCTCCACTGAGTGGACTTTATTGCTCCACTATGCTCCTTTCTTTAATTAATCAGAAGAAGACGTTTCTCAAAACACGGCAAGCCACGCCCACCATGTCCAGCCCACCGCGGAGTCCACTTCCGGCAGCAGAGCTATTTCTGGTGCTCTGCAACCACGTGATGTGACGTTACCCCCCAGAGCTGGACTCGATATTTCAAACCAGCAGAATGCAGTAAACTCAGCAGTGACTCTGAAATTGCATCCTACGAGATTATTTTCCCCCTCTCCCTGGAAGGACTTAGAAATAGGGTGCCACCAATGAAAGGAACTCTCCAACAAAACCTAGCTTGGCACACACAGCCATAAATCCCATAGGCGCTCTCTTTGCCTCAGTGAACCAATACCATGAGATGCAAAGGCTGAGTCTCCAGCCGTTCTTGACTGCGGACCAGGATGAAGACCTGAAGATGGGCAGTGCCCCTGCACACAAGCCTAGTGCGGGGATGATTCCTGTCTGTTCGTCTAAGCCCGGTCTCCGCAAGCCCGGTTCAGGTTGGTGACCATGTCTGACTGTTCTGATGCCAGAGCGCCCTCTGCCGAACTCCTCGGGGGATCAGCGAGGTGGGCTCGCCTGCCGCCTAGGAAATGTCCAGCTGGTGTTCATGAGGGTCTTGAATGTCTGGGTGACTCCCTCCCTTCCCAGGCTCCTCGTGAAATCACACTGGTTGAGTCTAGAAGTCCCAGCATCCTGCAGTGCTGTATTTTGGATGTGGGCAGTCTCTTTGTATGTTGCCCAATTCGTGCCCAAGTGGTTTAGGGGAAATAAAGAGTTTTATTCTGGTTTACAATTGTCTAGTTACAGCTCTCAGTGCAAGTGGGTAGGAAAGTGTATACGGACACCAGGAACCGAGGGAACTAGCCACACCATAACCACAGCACTGCTAAGAGAGGAGCAGACCTCCATCTTATCCCCCTGCGCAGGGAATGCTCCCATGCATCGTGGACTGATGACGGTCTTTCCCATCATTTAGACAATCTTCTTCAGACGTGCTCAGGACTTAATTCCTAATTCTTAACGGATGTGCCCAGAACGCAGCCCTCAATTGTCAAGTGACACCTGTAGCTAACTCTCACAGGCAGTTCCTCTCAGATGCCAACTCGGGGTCCCCTCTGTGCAGTTTGTGGACAACCCAAGGATCATTTGTGCTGAGTGTTCCAGGCCCCTGGAAACCTCCGGGGCTCCCCTGGAAGTGATCTAAGGGATGAGGACAGATCAGAAGGGGTGGGAAGCAGTTCCCAGACAGCTAAGTGCAGAGGTGGGGAGAAGACGGGCTCTGCGAGGGACTTAGCTCGGCCTCGAGAGGAAGGGGGAGAGTGGCCAACAGACACAGAGAGGTGGGTAGCACCCAGCCCTCGGCCTGGTGGGTCTGGGGCGTCAGACAAGTGCGCTCCCAGGCACACTGCACAGTCTTCTGTCTCCACCCCGGGCAAAACGCTGGCCTCAGGCCACCAGCAGAGGTGACAAGAAGACACCCCAGTCAAGGGAAGTTCTGAGGGAGGATTGGGGGGTAAGCCTGAGAAGCTCTTTCTTTCATGTCTGAGGCACTGCTTCATCCAAACGGTGTACAACCCGGAATGAAAAGGACCAGCCCCTCTATTATGCATTCGAGCTGATGATTTTCATGACAACGAAAAGCATGTTTTCATTTCAGTTTTTGTTAAACCAGGGAGCTGACAGAATCCAGGTTCTCATTTTCTCAACAGAAGCGCCCTCTAGGGCTTCGTGTGCTTGCTGCTGATTTTGACACAAAGAAAACTAGCTGGTTTTCTCCAGGGCCTTGGAATTCTCCAGCAATGATCAATCTCTACCCAAATTCAGAAGCCATTGCCTGCCAGAACGGCTTCTGGTTTTGTTGTTGTTTTGAGGCAGGGTGTTACTACGGTCCGGGCCTCACCTGCTCAAGTCCCAGGTGTTATAATGACTCTTGCTGTGAGAAAAGACTCTGACCCAGGCAACTTAAGGAAGAAAAGGGTTATTCTTTTGGCTTATGGTTCCAGAGGGCGTAGAGTCCATTATAGCAGACAGCAGACAGCAGAAGGCATGGTGGCTGAACTCAGAGGCTGATTCAGATCATGACGGCCTGGCCGAGGGGGAGAGGGGGACAAAAAGAGCAAGAGAGGAAGCAGGGCTGGGTTATCCAGCCTCGAAGCTCACCTCCTCCAGCAAGGCTGCACCTCCAAAAGGCTAGATTACCTTCCCAAACAGTGCCACCAACTGTTTGGGAAGGTAATCTGTTTCCCACGTTTAAGTGGTGACGGGGTTAGAGACGCGTGTCAGCACACCTAGCTTTCAAATGCATATCTTATCTAAAAGAGTTTTAGAATCTCCTACTAATCTTTAAACACAAATCTGTGTTTACATGGTGTGCGTGTGCGTGTGTGTGTGTGTGTGTGTGTGTGTGTGTGTGTGTGTGTCCCACGTGTGATTACAAGTGTACGTGAGCCTCAGAGTGCCTGTAGAGGTCAGAAGTGCTTCCCACCTCTTCTGATCTGTCCTCATCCCTTACATCACTTCCAGGGGAGCCCCGGAGGTTCCCAGGGGCCTGGTTCCTTAACTTCCACCTTGTTGAGTCAGTTTCTTGTTAGTTGCTGAAGATTCCAGGGATTCTCCTGTGTCTGTCTCCCCGTGTCCCCAAAGGAGTGCTGGGATTACAGACTGGCTACCACTCTAGCTTGGTTTGGGTTTTGGGGATATGAACTCTGGTCCTCACGCTTGCATGACATGTGATTTACTCACTGAATCATCTCTTCAATCCCCCTTTATTAATCTTTAGATGTTATCTACTAAATGAGCTCTGACCGAGGACTTGGAAACCCTCAACTGTTGGACTCAGGACTCAGAGACTCAGGACTGCTAAAAATGGCAGGAACCGATCCTTCAAGTTGAGAGGAAGGAGAGATCTGGTATGCAAAATTCACTTCCACTTCTTTCAATAATTCAACCACCATAATTAAATTTCTACTTTAATATCTACAGAGAGAAAAAAGACACTAGAGTAGCAATAAATACCTGTGATTAGAGAGCTACCCCAGGAACCAAAAGTATCAGATGGAAACTTGGGTTCATCTCCTCCCTTGTAACCTTCGCCCCAGGTGAACAGAGAAGCCTCTTATTTTCATTTAAGTAAGTCCCACTTGGCTGGACCCGGGAGAGATGGGACAATTGTACCTTTGTGCCCCTGAAGTGCTCTCAGCTGTCCGAGTGGCCGCCAGCCCTCCCTGTGTCTAGTGTGTGGTCACGTCGAAACAACGGCCGGCTTTGTGAGCGGCCCTCCCCTCTGCGAACGTGGCACTGCGTGTGAATAGAAACTTTTGGCTGGCTGCTGCTTGTGGGTGATCCGTGGCCACCTGAGATTCCACTTCCCTCTGATGTGTTGTTACGATCACATAACCTAGCACTCTGCTCCACCCTCCCTCAGAACCCCTTTCCTTCCCGCTCCTGTCCTCTCCGGTCTCCTGACCCTGCTTTCCTAGGGTTCCTGGTGGCAAAGGCTTCTGGGATCCCTTCCTACCCAGCTTCCCACTGTCACACTCCCCCTTTCAATTCTTCCCCAGGAAGCCAAATGGCCTCCCCTGATGTTCCTGAGATGCAGGACTGGATCACCCTCACAGCAGTCTGGGGAAGGGTGTGCACAGGCCCAGTTGGCACCCACAGATCACAGCAGACCAGCCCGTCCACGCTGGTCATGAAGTCACCTGGCCTGTGTCAACGGATGGCTACCAGCCCACAGAGCATGAGGTCCTCGGGGTCTTCTCTTCCTCTCCTCCACAGACAGAAGCCAGAATCAGCTGGGTGTCCTGTTGCCTCTCACAATCCCGACTCCCAGGAGACAGAGGCAGGAGGAGGAGAGTGCAAGGGGCCACCTAAAAGCACCGCGCCCTGAAGAAACAAGGATGGGGCTGCAGCTCAGTGCTACCGTGCTCACCCAGCATGTGCCAAGCCCTGAGTTTTAGTCTCCCACCTGGAAAAGATCCAAAGGTCTCAACCTGGAGTACAGAACACAGCTCTTCCTCTCTCTCTTTCCCATCATCCTTTCCTTCTCCCACCTCTTCCTCCTCTTCTTCCTCCTCTTCTTCTTCCTTTCCTCCCTCCTTTCCCTCTGTACCTTCCTCCTCCCCTCTCTCTGCTCTCTCCTTTCTCTGGATTTTCAAGCATTTCAAGCTAGCATGTAACCACACATACACTCTCATTGCCGTTCCCCCCTGACACCCGCTCCATCCAGTCATGCAGAGCCCAGATGATTTGACTTCAGAAACAGCTGTGTGCGTCTTTAAATAACTCTCATTGACTTTAAATAGCTCTCATTGGCTCTTCTCGGGTTGGAGACATCTTCCTGGATTTGCACCTTTGATGAATGTAGTATATACATCTGTTTTTGCCCTTGGGAAGCTCTCTCCACTCTGCCTGGGTCCAGGGAAGAAGTGGCTAAAGGAATTGGCCTGAATGTAACACCGCATTGGGTCCATTCACCATTGCAGCTCAGAGTCCTCCGCCATGGCGGGATAGCTGGCTGAGCTCTGAGACCCACCTTCTTAAGTTCACATTCAGCGAAGGTGAGCCTGGCCAAAACTTCTGGCCTCAGCTGTCTCTTCAGTGTAGCTCTGGCCATAAAGTTTTAGAAAAGAATGCATGGTACTCTTCATAAATGTTATGTGCGTATATGACATATGCATGATGCATGTATATATGCAGGCCTGTACGTCCCGGCATCAAGTGAGGGACTAAAAAGGCATATTTATAATCCTGAAATCTTTCTGCTCACTTAAAATGCTACCGTGAAGATCACCACACCAAAGGATGATGGTAATAACAACAGAAATCGATTCATTAATTCAGCGACTGTCACAACCCAGTTAATAACTTTCTAGGCGACAGTGTGTTAGAACCTTGAGGATTCAGCACTTTACAATTCAGTGACTTATTAACTTTGATAATATAATTTTAATGTAAAGTCAACCTATATTGCAAAGCTGGCCGGATGGAGAAGGCAGGAGTAGACTTCTGAGCGTGCTGCAGGCTTCCCGGGTAGATGCACGGTCCATGCAGGGAGGGGTGAGCAGGGAGACGCAGACTTCCAAACCTGAGTTGACAGGTGTCCCCCTGACTCCCACAGTGGTACCTACAGTGGAACTTGTGAAGCCATTATTGTTACAGGATGGTAGAGAAAGTGGGAAAGGAGAGACCCCAGCAAGCTCTGGCCAGAGATGAAAGAGAAGTAAGCCAACATCAAAGAGTAAAAGGGAGCCCTACCCCCCCCCCCCTTTTTCACCAGCCTCCTTTCTGTTTCAGATATTTTCATTCCAGGCAGACATCCTACTATTCAAGGAGCACTGACCCTTCAACTGCTCAGAGTAGAGTAAGCTTTCTCTCCAGAGAAACTGGCTGTCAAGAGAACAGAGGAATGCTTGTAAATTTCGTTGATATTGTGTGTGTATGATGCATGTATGATATGTGTGACATGTGTTTGATGCATGTGATGTGTGTATGCTATATGTACTATGAGTATTTGATATGTATGTATAATGCAAGTATATGTTGTGATTGTGTATGATGTGTGTAATGTATGCATATAATGTATATGTGTATGGTGAGTGTATAATGTAGATGCATATGTATGTGATGTGTATGTGTACATGATTCTGTGTATATTTGTCTGGGATATATGTGTGTACAATATGTACGTTTGTGTGGTGAGTGTGTGATGTGTATATGTGCATTCCATGGTGCATATATGGAGGTCAGAGGACAGCTTTTTGGATTTTGTTTTCTTTAAAAGGTTCAAGGATCTGAACCAGGTGTCAGGCATCAGGTGTGCTCAGCAAGTACTTTATTTGTCCTGTATTTTAGTATTTTTGATGGGGCAAAAGCTTTATGTGCTATAACTTTGTTGCAAAAGGTATTTACAGGAAAGGACACCTCTGTCCCCCAATATTGCTTCTCTTCTTACAGTGACAACATTTGTTGGTGGGCACCTGTATCCCCAGGTGCTTAGCTGTTCTGTTTTAGGGAGTGTTGTAGTCTGGCCCTGAGAGGTTCCTCACAGGTTCATCCTCAGCCTGCCGAGTTGTGGGGAGACAACACAACTGCCACCACGCAGCCCCTCCTCCATGACGCTCAGCCTCACTGTATGCTCAGCAATCATGGGGGCAAAGCACCCCTGGAATGAGCCCCTGAAACCATGAGCCAAGACACACACAGACACACAGACACAGACAGTGAGCGAGCACACACACACACACACACACACACACAAAATACACACAGGCACACACACAGATACACAGAGATTCACACTCACACATATACATAGATAGACATACACAGATATACATAGATGTACATATATACACACACAAGAATACATATAGATACACACACAAACACACATACAGGCACACACGCAGTTACACACGCAGACAGACACACAGAGATGCACACACACACATAAACACACAGATATACACAGACACACACAGATACACACAGATGTAAATATGCACACATGCAGACATACGCACACAGACCTTTCCTCTTAAGAGTTGCTTGTCAGATATTTTGCCTGGCAGTAGAAAGCCAATGAACCCTGAATATACTTACATGCTCTAGTAGCCTAAGCAACAGAAGCTGAGGAGTAGGTGCTTGGACCCCCAGGATGGAACAGTCCAGGAGAAGCTACAAGGTACTGACTTGTTCCTGCTACAGTTGCTGAAGACCTTCCCCACAGCCCCACCAGGGAGACCTCTGTGCCCAGGGTCCCTGAGGTCTGGAATCCTTGCATATGGAAGCTCTTGTGGATTCCTTTCCCCCTGGAGCTGCAGCCCCCCAAAGCTCTTGCACCCACTGTTCCCTGCCTGGGAGACTGGGCTTCTGTATTCACCTCCCACACCAGTACCTGACATCAGACGAGCTCTGGAGTCTAGCTCCTTCCACCTCTTAACACCTGGGCCCACAACTGCTGGCTGTTACCTTGTGGACCCACATACACCAGAAAGGCAAGACCAACTGCAAACAGTAACTGTGGAGAGCAAGATCCTAGATTATCAGCTTGCTATGAATGAGGAGGAGCCAACAGACCGAAGGAGAGCAAAAGTGAAGAAACACCCCTAAGCATAAATTCTATGAAGAGAATTACTGTAAAATTCTAGCTTTATTATGTAGTATTTCTCAATTTCACGGCTCAAGTCACAGTATTTTACACAGTGTTAAGTGGGCAGAATAATGAAAATGACAATCTCAGAATTATACATACACACATACACACAGACATGCATGCACATACGCACATACACAAAAGATCCTAAATTGAAATATGACATGGGGCTATATGTCAAATATGACATGTAACAAAACGATAGCTCAAGAAGTCAGTAGCAAAACCATGTAGCTGTGAAGACATGGAGTTGGCTACAGACAGGGATCTTCTCTTGTCTGTGCTAGCTGGAAACTAGAGCTCATCTGTAGCTACACATCTGAGATGCTGCCACACCATCAATGCCTCAGAACTGCTGCAAATATGGCTCAGAGGTATGGCGTTTGCCCAGCAAGATAAGCTCCTAGTTTCAACCCCTGGTGCCACGAGACAGACTGCAGAACGACTAAATAGACCAAGAGGAATCTGTGTGACGATGATAGGATTCAGATGATTCAATTTTGATAAGTTAAACAAGACCAATATGGGGCTGGAGAGGTGTCTCAGGGGCTAAAGTCTTTGCCTCTCAATCAAAAGGACCTGAATTCCAGGTCCCATATAAAAATATCAGGTAGTTATGGTGGTGGCCTGCAATTCTGTCCCTGGAAGATGGAGCCTGGGAAATCCCAGAGCAAAGCAATGAAGAGGTAAGCAAGCCAGGATGATTCTCGATGTCACCCTTGGGCCTCCACAGGCACACATGCTCAAGTAGCGCCCTCTTGCCCATGAACATACACACACTTTAAAAAAAAAAAAAGGCCAATGTGCAAATGCTCCAGCTGATGAAGAGTTTGTGTATGTACATATCTATATCAATAATTGTATATTGTATGTGCATAGTGTGTCTTTGTGCACTTGAATGTGCATATTGTAGACAGACAGCAATATGTGGTATGTATAGGAATATTCCAAAAGGATTTCCCAGAAACCACTAGGAAGGATTATCTCTGGAGAACGGAACTGAGTTCACAACTACAAAGGAATTTGGTGTTTTCTTGTGAATCTTTGGTAGTGTCTGGACCTGTGATAATATTATTTTCATAGTAGCTGTCACAGTTAGGCACAGATGTCAACCTGACAGTGGAAGGTTTGAGCTCTGGGCACATTTGTAGAGAATTAATGGTTGAGTTAAGCCCAGAGCAAACCTGCAAGAGATTGTCTACCTGCTGGGGAAGGCCCAGCCCATGGTGGGTGGGACTAGGCCCTGGAATAAAATACAGAGAGCTGGTTGAGAAAATTAACATCCTTGTATACACTTGGCCAGACATGCTGGTCTGGCAAGTAAGGATCATCTCTCTCTAGAGCATTATGTAGAGATGGTGTGGCCAATTCCCTCGGCCCTGGTGTTACTGTGAGCTCCCCTGTCAAGCTGGACTATAAACTGTAACCGGACAATCAGACAATCATGAGAAAATAAACCCCTTGTTCCCTTAAGACATTTGATGGTGATTTTTCAGCAACCATGCAGGCAAACTGCAACAGTAACAAAGAAAATCTAAATGTTCCATTTAACTAATGAACGCATGCTCAAAAAGAAAAAAAAAAAGGAGAATCTTGCCTGCCTAGATAGGCAGATTTCCGAGGCCTAAATTTCATACTACCCTCTAGGAAGAATCAATATTAACAGGCAAGCGTCCAGGGAGTGAATTATCACACTGGCAACGTGGAATGTCCATCAGTCAGTGACTGGCATGGAGCGGAGGGAGACCTAAGGCAGCCTTCGGGTGTGATGGACACGCAGGGTGGAGGCAGCATTGCCAGGTGAT
The DNA here is from genome assembly GCA_023101885.1 of Typhlomys cinereus. Lineage (NCBI taxonomy): Eukaryota > Metazoa > Chordata > Mammalia > Rodentia > Platacanthomyidae > Typhlomys > Typhlomys cinereus. The sequence continues at coordinate 134,562 of JALPQD010000989.1, forward strand.
GTTCTTCTCCAGAGGTGCTCGTGTGCCAGCTCGAGGACAGGCCGATGAGCTTTAAGACGTTGGTGACCTTTCCAAGTGCTTCCCCGAGAGCCGAGGGCAGGGGAGCCTTAGCTAGCGTCCCTGGATACTTTTACCTCTCAGAGACGTGGAAAACCACCGTGACCCAGCGTCTTCTGTTTTTCAAACGATTTTCTCCTGAACAATGGACCAAAGCATGCGAGGGAGACTGGAGACATTTTGTGCTTTTAATTCAAAATTTTCAATTCTCCTTTCTGCTGGGAGCACATGCAAATTATCTTTCATAATGACATTTAATCTACATATCATTAACACCCCATCACATGAGAGTGCTGGGAAGGAGCTTTCAAACTGAGGTTGTGGAGGTAGCGGGGCGCTGACTCCATAGCTGCTTTTCTCAGCCATTCTGTATTCATCTGGGCAAAGCTAAGCACAGACGTGTTGGACAGAGAGACAAGAAGAAAAGAGAAGGGTTTCTGCCTTCCGTGTGGGATTCATGAACTCCTAGACAGACATAGTGCAGAATGCCTTGCATTTGCAAAGGACGCAACTGCACTGCCTAAGGATGTGATGTTGGGGTCAGCAGTGAGTCACATGGACAGCTGGTGAGTCTCCTGCTATAAGTGGAGATTGGTAAGTCTTTCTACCACGTTTGCACAATGAGGGAACTGCAACCGCGATTCTCAGAAGGTAACCAATTGGAAGGCATGAATGAATGTTCATTATAAGTCAGTCCTTCTTATTCCCAAATGGGCATATTCTTTCCTCTGTAAGCAGACACAGAAACAGCGGATTTTTCTCTTCTCAAGCCTCAGGTTGAAGTCACATGTTCCCAGGAAGCCATTCTTCTCAACCACGTTTAGTTTAATGAATGCTAGTGGAATTGGGTGATGGGCTAGGACAGAATGACTCTGACACTCAGAGAATGGACGTGCCAAGATAATCAGCGTGTCATTGTGCCTAGCATCCATGCTATCGCTTCTGTTAAATCGACCTTTGCCCCTCCATAATCATCTCGGCGAGCCCATTTCTCCTTCACTCTGTAAGGACCCAAAACAAAGAACTCGGTCAGCAAGTCAGATTGATCCCAAGTCTGAACTGAGTTATTGTGTTACTTCTCCCATTCTGGAAACTTCTGTCATCACCATCACTATCATCATCATCATCATCATCATCATCAAGACATGGAATTGAAACTATGAAAACATCCAAAGGTTCCCAGGGTGATAATGGGGGAGAGAGTAAAGTCATCAAGACTTACTTTACTCTCTGAACTCAGAACTTACTAGCTGACAGGGGAGTTAAGTAATTAACATTTTCCAGAAACAAATTCCCCTCTTTCCTTTCTCGTTATGCTTGTCCTCTTCCATTCCCTCCCCTCCCATACACAATGACCTTTCTCCTTCCTTCTTTATGTGAGCTGGGGAAGACATCTGGGGGTCTTCGGAGCCAAAGAATGGTTCTCCACACTGCTTGGGGTAGACCTGCCAGTGACTCCTAAGTCCTGTCCTTAACTGATCCCTGATGAACCATGTGCCCTCCTCCCTCCTGTGTCATAGGAGGCCCAGAAGGACCCCAGCTGGGCCGGGTCTTCATTGTCCAGGCACAGCTCATACTGCAGACCTGCTCCCTGAGACGTCATCAACTGCTCTTCCCATTTCCAGGCCCAACTGCAGGAAAACAAAAATTAGAACTTCCAGGCATCTGCCAGGCAGCTCATGGCCCTACGCCATTGTACGCCATGCTTATGGATGTCACAGCTGTGCGTGTGATGGGCACACGGGCTCCATGGGTGTTGCAGGACTGTCCACACTTGAAGTAAAGGCAAACGTTCAGGTGAACTCAGAGAAATTAGCATGATTTCAATAGGCAGGTGTCCACCTTGGAAGCCATTCAATGCTGACTTTAGATACCGTTTGTGAAGACACCTTTGTGTCAGGTGATGGCATCGTGAACTGTCAGGACTCTGGGAGTCTGCAGACTAGCAACAGATGCTGTCCAATCATAGGAAGAAAGGCTGAGGTGGGTGAATTGTCAGGGAAAGATGAGCCCTGGCAGTGACATGGAAGAGGGGATGAGGCGAAGGTCCTCAGAGAAGCTTTTGAGGAGGAGCCATGTGAACAAGAAACACCATCAGCGATCCTTGAGTAACTAAAACCAGGTGGCAGCCCCAGGCACCCTGGTGCCTTGATGTCCTCCTGACGATGGACAGACCCACCGTCAACAGGACGACTTTGCTTAAGGAGGGCTCTATGCAGTTGTGATCTGAGACACACTGAGGAGATGACCCCACTGAAACTTAGAGGCAGCCAAACTGGTTTGTGCAACACCCCCCATCAAGGGTCTCTACACCCCAGCATCAAGTGGGGGATAGAAAAGACATATTCATAATCCCGAAAACATTCTACTCACTTAAAGTGCCACCATGAAGATGCTCCACAGCAAGGGGTGATGGTAATAACAGCAGAAATATCTTCATTAATTCAGTGACTGTCACAGCCCCACTTAATAACACTTCTCTGTGACAGCATGTTTAGAACCTCGAGGATTTAGCATTTTGCAATTCATGATTTATTTATTTTGATAATGCAATTTAATGGAAAGTCAATTTATATTGCAAATCTAGCCAGGACAATCAAGAAGCAAAGGGAATATGTTCTGGTTTAGATGCTGACAAAAGAACACTGGACCAGACTGCCGAGTGTACTGCAGACCTTGCCAGGTATGCATAGGAGAAACCTTCTACCCTCAGCAACTGGAGCACAGGCTGCAGCAGCTGAGCAAGGGCGACCAGGAACATGGGATGTGATTTGTTCTTGAGCTCTTCTTGTACTTAGACTGTCTCCAAATCCCCTGGAGACTTGGACAAGTCTCAATGGGGACTTTGAGAATCGTGGACCACTGAAACAGTCCAAGGAGGCAAGCAAGCCTGTCTGTGGGGCTCCTGACCCTCCCCCCATCTGACTCCAGAAGTCTGACAGATTATCCCTGTAGCCCCTGGTACAGTTTGCCTGCATGTTGCTGATAAGTTCATGACTGACAGTTTATTTAGGGAAACAAGGGTTTTATTCTAGTTTATAGTTGTTCCAATTTCAGTTCTTAGTTCAGCTTGGCAGGAGAGCTCACACCAACACCAGAAGCCAAGGAAACTATATCCACAGGATTGCTGAGAAAAGACCACATCCCATTTGCCAAACATCAAGTCTGCCAGGGTATACTAAAGAATGTTAACTGAATCAGCTTCTGTAGGGAACACTCAAGCGTGAGTTCTCCATTTCTTGAAGACAGATGCCAAGGGCATTCCTCGGGGTTCTCAGTCACAGTGTGCCTCCTGTGCCCGCCTACTTGCAGGCTGACTCCTATTGACTTTCCTGTAGGTGGCAAGGATGGATCTTGTTCTTGTCTTGAAATGTGGTCGAGGGCAGAGGTGTTTTTTATATATTTCTCCTGTTCTCTGGAAGCCATCTAGACATTAATTAGCATGTCTAAAGGATGGGCACAGATCTTTATTATTGTAATTGTATCACCCTGTTCCTGACCTATCAGCAGCCTGTTCTTTCTTCACAATGAATGTGGCCATTAGGGCATATTAACATATCTAAGGATTGACAGGGCTGTATCGTTGGTGATGGTCCCACCTGTTGTTGACCTAGCACCTGTAGTCTGTCTGCCACTATGATGTCATCACTCTGTGCAGTGTACAAATGGCACCCCCTGTTTCTTGGCATATAAGAGGTTAGATTCCATAATAAAGATCACTTGGTTTTCAAAGATCCCCTCTTGACCCAGCCTGATTCAACTCCTGCTGATCCTACTCTGGTACCTACCAGGATTCGAGGTAAGGTGCAAGTTGGGAACCCCAAAAGCTCCCCTCCTCTTATCTACCCTGCCTCAGCAGATTGCTCTACCTACCATGGACTGAGTCTGTCCATCAAGTAGACAATTTCCTGCAGGTTTGCCTATGGCCTGTCCCAGCTGTCAATTCTTCACAGATGTGGCAAAGCTCAGCCTGCAACTGCCAAGTTGACGCCTGTATCTAGCTTTCCTCCGGCCCATGCAGGGTGTGCCAATAGAGGCTCCACTGGTAGGTGAATCCCCTGAATTAGAGCCCCAGGGGTTCAAGGGTAATTGCACAAGGACCACAGTGGAGAAGTGTGTTCTGGAATGCCAAACTGTAATCCAACGTGGAGTTGGTACTGAGTAGACATTCCAGTTGGGATTTAAGGTGACACCCTCATATGGACATTGTTCATCATAGTTTTGAGTGGCATTTCATTCGAAAAAATCTGTTTGAAAAACTGAAAATTGAAAAATGCAAAGCTTGGGCTGGTGAGTTGACTCACTGGGTAAAAGTGTCCACACATAACCTGATGACCTGAGTTAATGTCTAGAGACCATATAGTACAAGACGAGAGTGGACTTCCAAAAGTTGTGCTGAAGAGATGGCTCAGAGGTTAAGACTCTGCCTTACAAGAAGGAGGACCTGCGTTCCAATCATGGATCATATATGAAAACACCAAGTAGAAATGGTGGTGGCCTGTACCTCTGTCTCTGGAAGGTGGATCCTGAAAAATCTAAAAGCGAAGCAAAAAGGAGATAGAAACAATCCGGGATGATTCCCAAAGTCACCCTTGGTCCTCCACAGGCACACATGCCTTCTCTCTCTCTTTCTCTCTCTCACACACACACACAGACATGCACATACATACACACACTCACACATGCACATACAAAAAAAAACCCTAAAAATAAAAAAAATTGTCCTTTGACCACATATTCATGTCCTCTCAGTGTGCATGCATCTGTGAAATCTCTCTCTCTCAATGCATTAAAAAATGCAAGTTTTTGACATAGCTCACTGCCTTATTCTTTACTAGAAAGACTTAGAAGCAGGAGTATTTGAGTTTGTTTTTCACACCTTGGAAGGTGTGTTTGGCTGAGGCATTAGCATTGGTGAGGACTTGGGACCCATGTCTGTCAGAGAGGTGGGGGCAACACTCCAGCCCCAGGTCCCCCGACCTGTGTAAAGGAGATGAGTGGAGGCCATCTTGTGCACACAGCTGCAGGGGTGCTTCAGTGAGTCAGGGTGCTTCAGTGAATCGGGGTGCTGCACACAGCTACCTACCTGGTTTCTGCATGTGCTTGCCGGGCTCTCAGCAGCTAGTGCAGAAGGGAGTGCTGGTCCAGCCAGGCACAACCTGGGTCTGAGCAGGATGATGAGTGTCGCCGGCCCGGACCCCCCTCACCACCTGGGAAAGATACACCAGGCCAGGAGCTCTGTTGAAGCAGGAACCAACTTTATTCCAACAGTCAGGCCCTGATATACCCCACCCAACATCCCATAAGTCCTAGCTTGAGTCTTTGCTGATTGGTCCTCTCAGCTAGGCAGTTTAACGGCACCAACTGTAGAAGGCATAGTCTCGCGAGATTTGTAGTCTCTTGAGATTATTATGGGCTAGTGGGGCGTTACTATGGGCCAGTTGCTGTTGCAACCTAAGGCTATATTGCATCAGCCACAAGGCTGTTCTGAATTATGCTGGTGAGGCAGCTTAAACAGATCATGAAACTCTAAGCCAGGCTCAGGAAGTTCCAACAGGCCTTGTCCAGGGTCTTGACGAGGCCCAACATCTCCCCCTTTTGTTTTTGTGAGTAAGCCTCGGGACCACACGTGTGACCCCTGTCTTAGGTCGTCTCCCTCTGGAGATCGTACCCGTCTCTGGGTATCGCACTTCGAGCCTCTCCATGGCCTATGTCTTAGATTGTCCCTAGCTTTAGGGGTCTTACCCGTCATTGGTCAGCATGGAGGGCAGGGGAGGTATATGAGTGGTGGCCATAGCCCAGTTGGTATCCTGAGTGGCGAGTAATGAATCTTGACCTGATGAAGTTTAATAGCCTCTATTCTTTGCTGGATGAATTGAGTGGCCCTATTTGATGCAAGGCCCATTGAGCAAGAAAAAGGACTACGAGAGGGCCCAAGAGGGGGAGGAAGTAAGGGAGAAGGCCATTCTAGAAGTTCACTTCTGCAAATCTCCAAATCCTCCATCACAGGGCCAGACGAGGGCTGTCAGCACCAGAATGGTCAGGCACAGCGATGTCATCCTCTAGATCTGGGGAGAGAGCAAAGGGGTGATCCTCAGGGGTATAAGACTCCCTAGAGCTGTGTTTATCATCCTGTGGGAGGTACTTTAGATCCCTTGCAGGGATCCAGATGGGGCGTTTTTCACTCTGGGGAAAGACAAGCCAAATCCTCGCCCCTCTGATATAAGGAGGTCAGACCCTCTCTAGGCTCCTGTCAATGGGTCTTTCCAGTGCACCCAGATGGAATTTGATCTGGAAGACCAAGTGTGGCAAAGCATTGAAGTATATGGCTAATGGCATATTCCAACAGGCCTTGTCCAGGGTCTTGACGAGGCCCAACATGTCCTCATTTGCTGTGCCTGAAAGTCCCCAAGTAACCCTGGAAGAGTTGCTTTTTTTAAATGTATAACAGCGGTGTCATGGTTAGGCACAGTATCAACTTGACAGTTGAGGATTTGAGCTCCAGGCACATTTGTAGAGAATAGTGATTGAGATTTGGCCCAAAGCAAACCTGCAGGAGATTGTCTAGCTGATGGGGAAGGCCCCCTATAGTGGGTGGGATTAGACCCTGGAATAAATCACGGAAAGCTGGTTGAGAAAGTTGGCATCCTTCTGTTCACTTGGCCAGACATGCTGGTCTGGCAAATAAGGATTGTCCATCTCTCAGCTGTTGTGTGGTGATGATGTGGCCAGTTCCCTCGGCCCTGGTGTTGGTGCATGCTCTCCCCTCTAGCTGGGCTGAGAACTGTAATCAGACTCTCATAAGGAAATAAACCCCTTGTTCCCTCAAGCCGTTAAGCAACTATGCAGATGGATTGCAACAAGTGGTTTAACTTATTTCTTAAATTTCCAAACACTGAAGAGGTCATTATGATTCCAATTTATTGCTGTTAGAATTAAAACATGGAAATTTGAAAAAAATCTATAAAACTGCTTTAGCAGAAATGACATTTAAGGCTGAATTTTAGTACCGATGCTGGTCTGAGACGACAGAGACGCCTCCTGCCCTTGCTGAGCTGCAGCCTGCTTCTGTGACTTTCTCCTTGTCGGGACAAAGTACCCAGCAGGAGCCACGCTCCGGCCTCCTTCCGCCCGGCAGTGCTCCGTCCCGCCCTCCGCCTCCGCCCGCCCTCTCTCCGTCCCGCCCCGCCCGCCCGCCGGTCGCGCCCGCCCGGTCGCCTCCCTCCCGCCCGCCGCGAGCCGCCCTCCATTCCTCCGCCCTCTCCGCCGTCCTTCCCGCCCGTCGCCGCCCCCGCCCTCTCGTCCGGCTGCCTCGGCCGGCCCCCCGCGCTCTCGCCCTTCCCGCCCGCCCGCCCGGTCGGCACGGCCCTGCGGCCGGGCCGCCAGCCGGCGTCCGGCCTGCGCCCTCGTTCTGTCTCGCCAGCCCTCGCTCAGGCCGCCGGGCCCCCTGCCTCCCTGGCCGGCTACCACGCCCAGCCCCCCCCCCCAGCCCCGCCCTTACGCCCGCCCCCGGCCCGTCCCGCTGTCCGGGTCGGCGCGGCAATCGACGGAGTCAAGCCTCAAGCAGTTCAGACTTCTTCTAGTTCCCTGGACAACAGAGGCTCATGGGGAAGGAAGTGACCTTCCCGCTCCAGGGCCCTGATGTCTGAGATGACCAGATAATGGGAGTGGATTACAGGTCTGGCGTGCACAGCCTTGGAGGACCAATGGGCCCTACAGGGGTCTTTGCATCCCCCAGGAGGATGATTTACATTAGGTCAGAGGATGCCATCTTCTCAGAAGAGGGTGGAAGGGGCGAGGAGGAGGGATATCCTCTGGGGAGGGACATCTGGCGCCGGCGCATGAATGTGATGTATGGATGCCGGGAGTGAACCCCGACCCGTGAGCAGGAGGGTGTGGGGCACCCAGAAGTCAAAGAGTCAGTTAAAAGCACACCTGCCCAGGCCCGCCTCAGAAAAGGTTCAAAGTGCAGCATAACCCTCAGCTCCAGAGCCCCAGACGCAAGCTGTGAACTTGAAATACTGAACTGGAAGCTCTTCCCCTACCTTGGGTTCAGATGCGACACACTTCAGCTAAGCTGAGCCCAGAGCTGAACGAAGGCACAAAGGATGTCAGTGTAACAGGATTATGAGGCCCTGCTGCGCCCCTGAAGCCATGTTGGAAAGGCACCACCCTGTCTTTGCAAAGGTAAGTGCAAAGACGGGCAAAAACAAATGAAGAGTTTCAAGGTCAAAGAAATGCAGCGGCATGAACTGCACATCTTCTCTTGTAGGGCTGGATGCAAGTCCCTGCCCTGGGCACTGTCCCCAGTGTGACCACAGTCTGCATGCAGAGTCCCTGTGCAGACGACAGTACCTCCTGGAAACTGGTCATTGTGACACTGCCTGATTGCACCACTAGAGGGCGCGCACAGAACACAACATGGACGAGATTAAGGGTGGAAAGGGGGTGGGAGGGGGAGAGAGAGAGAGAGAGAGAGCGAGAGAGAGAGAGCTGTGGTTCATCCTTAATCCCCAACAGATATTGCAGTGATCCACCATGGCTTGCCATACAGACCCCTCCACTGGACACTCGGCCCTTTCCCATGAGGCTACTGTGTGGTCACTGATTGACCGAGACTCAGAAGCAGTAACTTGGCTAAAGACTGAGCCAAGTTGGGCGCAGCGGCCCGTACCTGTTGTGGAGGCTGGGGCAGGAGGATTGACTGAGTCCAAGGGTTAGAAGCCTCTTGGGCAGGACCCCAGCTAAAAATACATTTACTTAAATTTATTTTAAATTCCTTAATAACAAGCAAGCTCCTGCACTCAAAGACTGAGGTCTTTGCAGGTCCAGGAAAGACACAGTGCTTAGTGAGGAACACAACATCTTCTTATTTTATTTTTAATTGTAAAAGGGACAACTTGAGCTCAATCTCTGGAGCCTGCTGGTTAGAGGAGCGAGCTGCCTTCTGAAAGTTGTCCTCTGACCTTACTGTGCACACACGTATGTACACACACAGTACACACATACACTAGACATGCCACATGCATCTGTACACAATATACATGCAAAATGCATGCACACAATACACACATCACATGCAGGCACACAACACATATATGCACAACACACACATGTACACAACACATATACACACAAGACACACATAGTACACATGCATTTGCAATACACACACATATGCACAATACACATGCATACAATACATGCAGGAATTACAAGTGCACACTCATGTAGACATATACAAGTCAACACACATGCACACGCATGCGGGCACACCTCGTACCTTCCCTGGCATTCCAGCCAAAATGTCCATGTTTGAGACAAGCCTTCCCTCACACATCACACACACACACACACACACACACACACACACACACACACACACACACACACTGCCCACCTCTCCCGTCCCAGCATTCCAGCCAGAATGTCTTTGTTCCAGCCGTCTCTCACCCCACCAGGCCTGTGATCCAGCAACCCCCATCCTGTGCTTGCAAAGCATGCTGGGTGCCTGCTGCTCAGGAATTCTCATGGTTTAGATCTCTCTGTAGCTTGTATCTGTGCATGTGTGTGATTGGCGAAGGTTCGCAGCTCATTGGCTGTGAGAGGACAGAGCATGCAGGTGCCCGGCACAGAACGCCTGACGTCTGCAGAATAAACAAATGTCCCACAAAGCCAAAGCAAAGGCCAAGGTCCAAGTCCCACCTGTGAACGAGCCATGCATGGTATACCCCAGATGACGTTATACTGTGGTGTGAAAACAAACCCCAGCTAAGCCAATGGGGTGGCAACGCCGCCCTTTGCTGCAAGGCGCCAACACCCAGCCCGCCCCGCACTCACAGGATTTCAGTCTTAAAGACCCTGCGGTGTCTAGCATCCCACTCAGAGAGGCGGTGCTGTCACCTCTTGAGCAGGCGCAAAGGTGCCTGACTGCCTAGGGTCTTGGGCAGGCCCTTGGCATCAAGCAGGATGGCAGGACGGGCCTCTAGGACTTGTCTTGCCTGGCCCCCTCCACCTCCAGCTGCCCACCTCCTCCTTGCCCACTTTCTCCCTGCCCACCTCCACCTCCCCCTGTTCACCTCCACCTCCAGCTGCCCACCTCCTCTCTGCCCACCTTCTCCCTGCCCACCTCTACCTCCTCCCTGCCCACCTCCACCTCCTCCCTGCCCACCTCCACCTCCTCCCTGCCCACCTCCACCCCTCCCTGCCCCTCTACCTCTCCCTGCCCATCCCCTCCTACCCGCCTCCTCCCGCCCCTCCACCTCCCCTGCCCACCTCCTCCCTGCCACCTCCACCTCCTCCCTCCCTGCCCACCTCCTCCTGCCACCTCCCACCTCCTCCCTGCCCACCTCCACCTCCTCCCTGCCACCTCCACTCCTCTCCCTGCCCACCTCCACCCACCTCCCATCCACCTCCTCCCTGCCCCCTCCCTCCTGCCCACCTCCTTCCCTGCCCACCTCCCCTGCCACCTCTACCTCCCCCTGCCCACTTCCTCCCTGCCCACCTCCACCTCCTCCCTGCCCACCTCCACCTCCCCCTCCCTCCCTGCCCACCTCTACCTCCTCCCTGCCCACCTCCACCTCCTCCCTGCCCACCTCTACACTCCTCCCTGCCCACCTCTACCTCCTCCCTGCCACCTACCTCCTCCTCCCTGCCCACCTCCACCTCCTCCCTGCCCACCTCCCTCCCTGCCCACCTCCACCTCCTCCACTGCCTACCCTCATCCACCCGCCTCCCCCTCCCACCTCCACCCCCTTCCCTGCCCACCCCACCTCCTCCCTGCCCACCTTCTCCCTGCCTACCTCCCCTGCCCACCTCCACCTCCTCCCTGCCCACCTCCTCCCTGCCCACCCCACCTCCTCCCTGCCCATCTCTCTCCTGCCTCTCTACCTCCTCCCTGCCCACCTCCACCTCCTCCCTGCCACCTCACCTCCTCCCTGCCCATCCCTCCCTACCCGCCTCCTCCCCCACCTCCACCTCCTCCCTCCCACCTCTACCTCCTCCCTGCCCACTTCCCCCTGCCCACCTCCACCTCCTCCCTGCCCACCCCACCTCCTCCCTGCCCACCTCTACCCCTCCCCTCCCTGCCCACCTCCACTCCTCCCTGCCCACCCTACCTCTCCCTGCCCACCTCTACCTCCTCCCTGCCACCTCCTCCTCCTCCCTGCCCCCCACCTCCTCCCTCCACCTCCCTCCTGCCCACCTGCCCCACCCTCCTCCCCCCACCCTCCTACCCGCCTCCTCCCTGCCCACCTCCACCTCCTCCCGCCCACCTCCACCCCTCCCTGCCCACCTTCTCCCCCTACCTCCTCCCTGCCCACCTCCACCTCCTCCCTGCCCACCTCCTCCCTGCCCCTGCCCACCCCACCTCCTCCCCTCCCATCTTCCCCCTGCCCACTCTCCTCCCACCTCCTCCCTGCCCACCTCCCCTCCTCCCTGCCACCTCCACCTCCCCCGGCCCTCTCCCCCTACCCGCCTCCTCCTGCCACCATCCACCTCCCCCTGCCCACTCCTCCCGCCACCTCCTTCCTGCCCACCTCCACCTCCTCCCTCCCCACCTCCTCCCGCCTACCTCCACCTCCTCCCTGCCCATATCCACCTCCTCCCTGCCCATCCCTCCTTGCCCACCTCTACCTCCTCCCTGCCCTCCCACCTCCTCCCGCCCCCTTCACTTCCTCCCTGCCCACCTCCTCCCTGCCCACCTCCACCTCCTCCCTGCCCACCTCCACCTCTCCCTGCCACCTCTACCTCCTCCCTGCCCATCTCCTCCCTCCTGCCTCCTCCCTGCACCTCCACCTCCTCCCTGCCCACCTCCCTCCCTGCCCACCTCCTCCTGCCCACCCTCCACCTCCTCCCTGCCCACCTCCCCTGCCCACTCCACCTCCTCCCTGCCCACCTCCACCTCCTCCCTGCCCACTCCACCTCCTCCTCCCCTCCACCTCCCCCTCCCTCTCCCCTCCCGCCCATCTCCTCCTACCTGCCTCCTCCCTGCCACCTCCACCTCCTCCCTGCCCACCCCTCCCTGCCCACCTCCTTCCTGCCCACCTCCACTCCTCCCTGCCCACCTCTCCCTGCCCACCTCCACCCCTCCCCTGCCCACCCCTCCCTGCCCACCTACCACCTCCTCCCTGCCCACCTCCTCCCTGCCCACCTCCACCTCCTCCCTGCCCACCTCCTCCTCCCTGCCCACCGCCACATCCTCCTGCCACCTCTACCTCCTCCCTCTCCCCTCTCCCTGCCCATCTCCTCCCTCTGCACCTCCCTGCCACCTCCACACTCCTCCCTGCCCACCTCCTCCCTGCCCCACCTCCACCTCCTCCCTGCCCACCTCCACCTCCTCCCTGCCCACCTCCTCCCTGCCCACCTCCACCTCCTCCCTGCCACACCTCCTCCCTGCCTCCCACCTCCACCTCCTGCCCGGCCCACCATTCCAACCCCTCCCTACCCAACCTCCATCCCCTGCTTCCCTGCCC
>JALPQD010000989.1:148758-163024 GCA_023101885.1 Typhlomys cinereus
CCCTCCTTTCCCATCCTTCCTTCCCATGCCACCTCCTCCCTGCTTACCTCCTCCCTGCCCACCTCCACCTCCTCTAGCCTGTCTCTTCATGGGTCTCATTCACACTAACAAAGAGAAGGTGTCTGGTGAGAGGCAATCCCTCCGGGTATGACACTGTCATGTCTGTTAATAGACTATGAAACTCTGCAGACTGGGGAAAATAGACAATGGACCATTCCATTGTCTCAGCTTGGGGACTTCACAGGTGGCCCACGAGGGTTAATATGTTGAGTACCGGGGGGTCATCGAGAATGGGCGGATCAGGGAGTAAGGCCCACAGCTGTGCTTATGCCGCTCTCTGAGAGGCTAACAAGACAATTTTTAAGAACACTCACCACAGTTAGAGGATATGGTGTGGTGTCACCCTGGCGTAAGGGTTAGGTATAGCTAGTCACTATTTAGATAAATGGAGTCAACTTGACCTTTGAAGGCGGAGCTTTAGGCATGTCTGTGAAGAGTTAGTAGTTAGGCAAGCCCTAGAGCAAGCTCGCAGGAGACTGGCTGATTGCTGTGGAAAGACCCAGCCCATAAAGGGCGGGACCCTTCCCGGGGCGGGTGGATACGATGGGGAGCTGGCTCAGGACTGTGGCGCTCTTAGGCACACTTCAGCAGCCTTGCTGTCTAGCAAGTGAGGTTTGCCCTTTCTCAGCAACCCCTGTATATGGTGTGATAGTTCCCCTGACTCTAGCGTTGGCAGAACTCTCCTGCTACGCTGGACTAAGAAGTGCGACCAAGAATTGTAAGGAAAAACAAGTCCACCTTGTTCTCCTAAAGCCTCTGGTGGTGAATTTATTGGGGTCTTGCAGACGAACTGCAGCAGGAAGAGGTGGCGGGGATTGTGTGCCTGGCTGCAGAATTTAGCCCTGGTTGTGTTCAGGGTACTGAGAAGGCTGTGCTGGCGATGTGGGGTGTCTGCAGATTTAAGTCACTGGGTGCAGAGAGAGGGGGGCTGGCATGTGGTCCAGACGCAGCGATCAGGCCTGGGTAATCCAGGAGGCCCAAGGGATGGCCGGGCGCCACCAAGTGTGAAAGGAAAGAAGCTCTCAGGAGCCCCTTGTGGAGGAAGTGAGGAGCTTGGGCCATGGGGCGCGATGAGAACAAATCGAGGAGGAAGGCTCCTTACGCAACCATGTGGAAACTGGAGCTTGGGGGGTGGAAGGGGCCGAGAGCACAGGGCCCAGTTGCCAGGCGTGAGACCCAGGGAGCGTCGGCAGAACCTCGGCGTCACAGAAGCCAGAGCAAGAGGGAATCTGGCGACCTCGCAAGCGTGGAGGCAAGAGATGGGAACTGAGGAACCATAGGTTCCCGGAGAATCAGGGGGAGAACTCTATACACTATCAGGCACTTAAGCGGGGCTTGCAGTGACCACAAACCCAACAGAGTCACCCCTTGATAGCCTTGGAGGATTTTTAACCAAGATCCCCAAGGATGCTGGATCTCTGGACGCCCCAATTCCTTTGTGTGAAAGGTTGTGGTGGTTGCATGTAGCTCTGCACATTACCTGACGTATTTTATATAAACCCATAATCCGCCTACCACACTAATGTCAACACGGTTATAAAATATTCGTGTGGATGGTTGTCTACTTTTGAATGTGACTCATTCCCCGCAGGCTCATGCGTTGGAGCACGAGGTCTCCACCTGGTGGCATTGTTTCGAAAGGGTGTGGAAGTTAACGGATGGGAGGAAACTCACCTAGAAAAGAAAGGACTACAGCCTGCTCAACATTTTCCCCAAGACAAAGGGAGTAATAACTATCCACAAGAACAGGGAGCTACCGGTCAAACAAGAGTGGCCTGTGTGATGACAGGGCCCATCTCAGCCCTGGAACAGACGCACGACTATGTATAATAGCCACAGGCTGTGAATGGCCACAGAAAGTTTAAGAAAAGCCTAGTTAAAAGAGATAACGGGGATCTGGGAAAGATGTTTGATAAGAGAATTCAAGACCTGTGTACAGAATAGAGGAAATCAATCAATGCAGCACAGGGAGATCAAGGGATAGAACCACAAAAGATAAACAAGGAGGTGACCAAAAAGCCCAGAGAAAGTAAATAGGGCGTGGGACAAGTATCCAAAAATCAGAATGACAGATCTAAGATGAGAAATCGCATCTCCAACTCACTATCTGCTAAGAAACAACTGTTAGTCATCTGAGATAAGGTCAGAGGGTGGGAGAGGACGTCTCCATGGAAACACCCTTCCAGAGCGAGGGTGGTCTGTGCATACTTCTGGTCGCCACAGTCCCGATTATCTGGTCAGAGGCTGCCAGACAGTGGGGGCATAATAAGCGACAGAAGAAACCTTGTTCGTTTTGGTCTGGGAGCAAAGTTAATATATTTATATTGATGTATGCATCTTATGATTAACAACAAAAATGTTCACAACAATTTTTTTTTTGTTTGTTTCCATGTTCATGTGCGTGTACATGGGAGGGGTGCCTGGAAGTGTCTGTGTTCATGTGTTCCTATGCATGTGGTTGTCTGTGAACCTTGAGGCTGATCTGAAAATTCTTCCGATTCGCTACTCCTGCGATTAAGCAGGCATGCTCGCCTGGCATTTTTATGTGGGATCTAGGGATACCTCCCCCCAAAATGCTTCTCCTCTCTCTCTCTCTCGATCTCTCGCTCTCCTGTGTGTGTGTGTGTGTGTGTGTTGTGTGGGTGTGGGTGGTACAGCACTGTACAAGAGGGCACTTGGGTAAATACCTGTGGGAGGCCCAAGGATACACAGGGAATTAGCTTGGATTTCTCTGCTTCTTTATTGTTTTGCTCTGGATTTTCTCAGCTCCACCTTTCAGGATCAGAAAGAATCAACGGGGCTGCCATCCCCCACCACTACGCAGTACATTTTTATAGTAGAATCTGGAGATCTGAACTTAGGTCCTTTTTGCCTTTGAGTGAAGGCTTCAATCCTTGAGCTATCTCTCTAGTCTGCGTATCTTGTAAAAAGTAAGTAAATCTCTCTCTTTCCTTCTGGACTCATGGAGTGAATTTGGATGGTGACTTTAGGAAATACGGACCCTGAGACCCAGATGTCCCTGGAAACAACTCTTCCAGCATGAGGCCCCCTTGTCGAAAGACCCCACAAAGCAAATCGTGGAGTCTGGCTGAGTGCCTTTGAGGAGATGGGCAGGGAGAGGTGGAGGTGGGTAGGGAGGAGGTGGAGGTGGGCAGGGAGGAGGTGGAGGGGGCAGGGAGGAGGTGGGCAGGGAGGAGGTGGAGTGGGCAGGGAGGAGTGGGCAGGGAGGAGGTGGAGGTGGGCAGGGAGGTGGTGGAGGTGGGCAGGGAGGAGGTGGCAGGGAGGAGGTGGAGGGCAGGGGAGGAGGAGGAGGGAGGAGATGGGCAGGGAGGAGGTAGAGGTGGGCAGGGAGGAGGTGGAGGTGGGCAGGGAGGAGGTGGAGGTGGGCAGGGAGGAGGTGGAGGTGGGCAGGGAGGAGGTGGGCAGGGAGGAGGTGGAGGTGGCAGGGAGGAGGTGGCAGGGAGGAGGTGAGGTGGGCAGGGAGGAGGTGGGCAGGGAGGAGGTGGAGGTGGGCAGGAAGGAGGTGGGCAGGGAGGAGGTGGGCAGGGAGGAGGTGGAGGTGGCAGGGAGGAGGCGGGTAGGGAGGAGATGGGCAGGGAGGAGGTAGAGGTGGGCAGGGAGGAGGTGGAGGTGGGCAGGGAGGAGGTGGAGGTGGGCAGGGAGGAGGTGGAGGTGGGCAGGGAGGAGGTGGAGGTGGGCAGGGAGGAGGTGGGCAGGGAGGAGGTGGAGGTGGGCAGGAAGGAGGTGGCAGGGAGGAGGTGGGCAGGGAGGAGGTGGCGGTGGCAGGAGGAGGCAGGTAGGGTAGGGAGGAGATGGGCAGGGAGGAGGTAGAGTGGCAGGGAGGAGGTGGAGGTGGGCAGGGAGGAGGTGGAGGTGGGCAGGGAGGAGGTGGGCAGGGAGGAGGAAGTGAAGGTGGGCAGGGAGGAGGTGGGCAGGGAGGAGGTAGAGGTGGGCAAGGAACTGTGTGCAGTGCGCTATAGAAAATATGCTGTGGAAAAATTTGACCTTAGACTAATCACTCCTTTGGCTTCTTAAACTGCTTGTGTATGGGGACAGTCACTGCTTACACATAAAGAGTCAGCACTTGTTCTATCTGCTGACCACTTGGTTTCATAGTTACAGCCTTGGGTCAGCAGGACCACCACCCAAGGTTTCCACCCCTCCCCTCCCCCCACCCGGATTTCAGCTACAACCACTATCTGAAACTGCCAGCTTGAGCCACTAGCTGGACGGCATGTGCCAACTTAGAAACAGCTGTAAGAACTACCCCTTGCCCCCACTCGGGGCTCCATCATGAGCTCAGAACTCTGGTGGAGTCCCGGAGTCCTAAGGCTCCATCTAAGGTCCTGAACTTAGATGGACTCTTGAGGCTTCAGTTCTGTTCAACCCACTTTCAGTAAACATCCTTTTCAGTCAAGCTCATTGTCTGTGCCTCACTGGGTGGTCTTCTGGACCCCGTAACAGAAGGACAAACCTGACTTCTGACATTGTCCTCTAACACACGTATTATGGCATTTCATTCTTTCTTTGTCTTCTCTCTCTCTCTCTCTCTCTCTTTCTCATCAATTTTATTTTCAATCGCTGTAAATAAATATGTGTTCAAAACAATTTATGGAACACTCATGACCACTGCATATTAGCACTGGGAGCCCAGGGAACTGGCCACACTTTGCCCACGGAAGAACTGAAGGGACATAACTTCTAGCTTTGCCACCTTACCAAAGCCAACCGGTTCTCTCTCCATCTTGTCCGCGTGCCCAGGGGTTGGCTCGGTCTCCCCACATCAGTTAGCCTGGTTTGCTCCCAGGCTTTCCTTGCCAAACAACTCTTCATGGGGGTGCCTGCAGGCTCGGCTCTTAACTGTCGAGTTGATACTTAAAACTGCCTCTCCCCCTCTTCTCTCCCAATTAAATAAATAACCCTAGGCAAGGGTATTGGGAACAGCATCCACACGGGCATCCACACATCCTTCGTCTCCCTTCTTTGTTGCTGTGAGGCTCGCTCAGGCTCAAACAACTTAAGAGAGAAAGGGAGATTTATTCAGCGTTACAGTTCCAGAGGGGAGACCCAGTCCTCGATGGTGGAAAAGGCATGGTGGCGCAGGAGCTGGAGGCGGTCCAGGTCACATCCATCAGGAGGTCCAGAGTTGCAAAACTACAAGCTGCAAAAGCAGATCTCTCTGGGAAGCAGGGCGGGCTCACCAACCTCAAGGCCCATCCCCCGCGGCTCCCTTCCTTCTGCAAGGCTCCTCCTCCTAAAGACATCATGACACGTGAGCCTGCGGGGGACAAATCACATTTCAAACCATGACAGCCACACACTGCAAAATGATGATCGAGCTCACTCACTGCCTAGCAATGGGGTTTGTTAGTGGGACCTCTGGTGTTTCCGTGCTATAAGGCCAACTCTAGGATCCTCCTCCCTCCTCCTCCTTCTCCTCTTCCTCCTCCATCTTCTCACTCTTCACTTGTCAGTCTCCCTTCACAAGAAGGGAGGCAAAGAGACCCCCCCTCCCATGCTAGTCACAGCCATCTCTGAAGCACCCCCGCCTCTGGTGCCGGTGGGATCAGCAGGGAAGCCCCTGGGCTGCTACACCCTCCACATGCCAGCAGCCTCCAAGAACTCCACAGGCCCAGAGGTGAAGGAAAGACTGCAAATCAAAACCGACTGGCAAAAGCAGAAAGTTTGTCCCGCATCCAGATATTTCAAATCAGACACAACACAAGGAAAGTCAGAAAAGAACCAAAAAGTGAAATATCATGAATATATGCATATATGTGTGTGTGTGTGTGTGTGTGTGTGTGTGTGCGCGCGCTCATGCATGTGCACACGTATGTAGGGGCACGTGTACACATGCGTTCATGCATGCGGAGGCCAGAGGTCAGTGCCAGGTATCTTTTTATTGCTGTCCACCTCAGTTTTTGAGACATGATCTCTCACTGAACCTAGACTAGCTGTCCAGCACACCCTGGTACCCCCCATCTCCACCTCCCCAGCCCTGCGATTCCAGGCTCCCACCTCACCCAGCTAACATAAAATACATGTTATCGGCACCTTTCAGGATGTATTACCTTACCTATGCATGCAAATGCTCAAACACGCTTTGATCATGGGAGGAATGGTGGGGACTCACCCTGTCAGCAGTTTCTGACCCAGCACGAATGAAGCCCCCCACCGCATCCCAATGCCCATGGAGCTGATCCATTCAGGTGAGAAAGTCACATTCATCTCTCGCTGCTCTTCCACTCTTCACCACCAGGGGGCAGGGCTCCCAGTCTCAGGGATTCCACCCAGGGTAGATTTGCTGAATTTGCTGAACAGAGCTAGAGACAACCAGCTTTCAAGGGGAAGCTTTACTTCCTTAGCTTCCTGTCTGCTGTTTTCTCTGCTCGATCCCAGGAAGCTGAGCATCGAGCTGGGCAAGGGGAATGTGCGCTCGAAGCCTGCCTCAGAGCGCTACTTGCTTGTGCTGCCCCCTTAGGACCGCTGGGTCTCAAGTTCTAGACCTCAAAAGGGAAGCTGAGTCTCCAAGGCAGCCTTACCAATAACAAACCACATAATACTCTGGCTGCTGCTCTCAACCAATTGGCAAGAAGAAAGTTGGAGATCACTTAGAATCCATCAGCAGTTCCCTTAAGACGAAAGCCAAGATTGAATTGTTTTTAAATTGCTCCGCCTAAGGATTTTTAAAAATGTATTTATCTCAAGAGTGTACGAGTGGAAGGGCACACACGCGTGGAGTGGCAGGTGATGGAGGTCAGAGGACTTTCACAAGTCGATTCTCTCTTCCCGCTATGTGGGCTTCCAGGGCTAGAACTCAGGTCTCTGGGTCTGTGAGCAGGTCCCTTACCTGTTGAGTGGAAAAAGTATATAGGTATCAACTTGACCACTGAGGACTGAACTAAGGGCGCGTGTGAAGAGTTAAGGCAAGTCCTTGAGGAAAGCTGCAAGAGACCATCAAGTTAATGAGGGAAAACCGGGGCCACGGTGGGTGGGGCTTTTCCTTGGGCAGGTAGGTAGAATGAAGGGAGCCGATTCAGAGAGTTGCTATTCTTTGGCGTACTCAGACGGTCATGCTGACTGGCAAGTGAGGATTGTCCCTCTGTCTGGCTGTAGTACAACCGGGTCCCTGGTTCCTGGTGATGGTGTGAGTTCTCCTGCCAGGCTGTACTGGGGCCAGACAATTGTAAACCAGAATAAAACTCCTTCTACCCCCCCCCCCCCCCAGCCATTTGGTCGTGAATTTTAGCAACATGCAGACAGACTGAACTGTCTTGCTGACCTTCAGGTTTTTTTAAAAGATTTTCTCTTTAGTCTTCCTAAGTTAGGGGCCAAATGCAAATGACCCTCTCTGAATACTCCTGACTTCGCCTGGTCCCTGGGGTCCACTGCAGACCGATGTGTCCACCCAGCTGGACAGCTGCACCCAGTCCCCTGACCTCTTGTTGTCACCGTGGACAGAGTGTCCCAGCTGCAAACAGCTGCAAACTTGGAGGCTGAAGACAAGTCCGAGGTGTGACTCTGGCTGACAGTTACCTGTGGAGATCGAGGCTCATCATTGAGTCTCTCAGAGCCTCAGTTTACCCCTTGTGTGCAAGAGAGGGATGAGCTTTGGGAGGTCTCTAAACCCCCGGGGGTGCCAACAGTGTGGGACTTGGGCATAACAATCCCGCACAATGTCATGGCCAGAGTCCAGGTGTTTAGGGCGGACTTGGGATTTGTTAATGCAAGAAACACAGCTCTCCATGGACTGGTGCGGCTCCCAGGGGACATAGTTTCAGGCAGGCAGAAGGATCTTTAGGGGCAAGGGTCAGACAGAGGTAGGGGAATGCCCATATCAATGGGCCATCCAAGGAAGAGCCTCTCTGTCAGCCACAGAGGCCCCAACCCCCTTGAGAACAGATGATACGGAGGGAACCCCAGGACCCGTGGAACCAAAGGACAAGCGAATAGGAGGAAGTAGACTGGGCCCATGTAGGAATGGAAGGGAGGGTGGGATGGGATGGAAGTGAGAGGGAAGAGGAAGAGGAAGGGAGGGGGAATGAGGGAGGCAGAAACCATTATATAAAATGTTATTAGGGGCTGGAGAGTGGCTCAGGGTTAAGCCTCTGCCTTGCAGGCAGAAGGTCCTGAGTTCGGATCCTAGACCCACGTATAGACGCCGGCGGAAGCCGGGGCGGCCTGGCTTCTGGTCCTGGTAGGGCGGAGCCTGTGAATCCCAGGGCAGAGTAAACAAGGAGGAGGCAGTCCATGGTGGTTCCCGAATTCATCCGTGTTTCTACACACACATACACGCACACACACACGCGCGCACACAATTGAATAAATAATAATAAAACATTTTTTTAAAAAATGTTCATTTAATAAATTTATTTTAAAAAAAAAAGAAAACACAGCTCTCATCTTAAAGGGAAAAAAAAAGTTTATTCTGGAGCCAAATACAGGGAACCATAGCCTGGGAACACGATTCGAGTTGCCCGAATTCTGTGTGTTCCACTGTGATAATAGTTCCTCAAGGTTTTATAATCACAGAACAAAGAAAGTCATAAATCAAGGTTCCTTTCAAACCAGGTAGGTGGGTTACAGGAAGCGGGGCGATCCCTGTTACATATGCTATCTGGTGGCTGCTTCGCTTTTGGTTGGTGGACCTCTAGGGTCTGGTTCTACGCTTCAGAGGATTTACCTAAGAGTCACTCTCCAGGGTGTTTGGTCATGCACTGAGGTGTGTATAGATGGCCATTGAAGGGCTAACATGATCTGGCTCTGGCTTTGGAATGATCTGAGCTCTCCATGTGGCTGAAGCGCCAATCAGCAGCTCAGAGAGAATGTGGTGATTCTCGAATCGGGTCACTAAACTCCTGACAGTCTCTCTCCCCATCCACACCACCCAGCTTCCCTAACAAGTGCACGAGCGCCTTAGCAAAGCCAGGCTATAAAGCGCCATCCCACCCAGGGGTCTCCCGGAACTCTCCTCTCTTCCCCCATTTCTGCTCCTCTGCTTTTTGCACTTCCTTCCTGCCCCTCCGTCTGGTCAGGATCATTGTTGTCCTCTCTCATGTCTTCGCTGACGTCCAGCTCTCTCGTCTGGTTCAATGCTCTCCCACCTTAAGGCTAAACTACGATTCCCTTGGCATTCAACTCCAATAAAATTGACTCCTTAAGTCTCTCCCTTGTGTTAGTTTCTTCTTCTTGATGACCTCCACGTGACCCCTACACACTGTTGGGGTCACTCCTCACCCCTTTCACCTAACCCCCTGCAGGTGCATATTCTTCCACAGGTTGGAACTGACCAGTCCAGGCTGTGTCCCCAGCTTCCCACCTTGTAACTGCTAGGAGAATCCAGCGAGATCCTTAAAGTCAGGCCTGGAACGCAGGTGTGTCCTGGTGAATATCGGGGTACCGGGGCCCACTGAGGAAGGAAGATGACGTCAGGACCACGAATTTGCTGTTGTGAACACCTTGGCCTGACTCTGCTGTGTTCGCTCTCCGGCTACCGTTGTCATGGCAGAGTTAGTGAGGAGGAGAAGGCACATCTTCCAAACCTAAAGCATTCCTGTCGAGGAAGAGCGTGCTTCAGGAGCGAGGAACCCAGAGAAGTATGATCAGGTTGTGGAAAGGTGGGGGCGTCCTTGTCCTTGTCCTTGTCCTTGTCAGGAGGTGGGCTAGGGTGGGCGCCATCCTGTGCTGCGGAGCTGGGACGAGATGGTGGCGCTGTGGATTCGTTGCAATCAGAGGATTTTAAGGCTCACCCGCATCTGCCTCTCGCACTTTCCATCTTGGTCTGATGGAAAATGCTCTCGCTGTAACGGAGCAGATGGGAAGCCGGAAGCAGTTGCTATTTAAAATGGGGTGTTTGGCTTAAAGGGAGCAGCTGCCACTTGTTTTCCTACTTATCAAGGGAAGTTCCCTCCTCCTTGGGAAGGTGTAAGCCATTAAACTGGGAATGGCTCCGAGGCACCCACAGTGTAGGTCCCACAGAGCTTGGCCTCTGTGGACCCCCAGTACTTCCCAAAATGCAGTGTGACGTCAGCCAAGGTGAGTGAGCGCTGTTCTGCAAGACTCCTGCAACACGCCAGCATGCTCTTCCCCTCTGCATCCTTTCTCTTTTCTGTCTTCCTTGTCTGCTTGGGAGAAAATTTACCAATGGTCTTATCAGCTCTGAACCCTGTTATTACAATACCTACCGCCAGGCAAGATGTGCCCATTGGCATAGTAGTGGCCTGATGGTTATGAAGAACTGCCAGCTTTCTGATTGGATTTTAGGTTCAACCACAGGTAACCCTCACGGCTGCGTCTATAAACTTCATCAAAGTCCATGACCAGAGATGTCCTGGGTTTTCAGATGGGTCACTTCCAATGTTTTGCAGGTGGTGCCAAACAACCTTTTGAATATTTGTGTTTATGCCTAGAGGTCAGTGCTGCTCTTGGTCAAGAAAGCTTCTCTTACAGTGGTCAATGGTAACACAGACTCGCAACTGGTCGGGTGCTGAGAGTAAAGAGAACTGGTCAGCAGCCCTCAACGGGACATCTCATGTTACCCCTCTAAGCTTAGAGCACACTGAACCAGAAGGAATATAAGAGTGCAAGGATGGGAAGGGGGCTATAGTGCTGTCCTGAAACCACACAGCTGCTGCATCGGTGACTCACCATAGCAATGGAAACCTGCAAGATCTGGCTGTCAACATTCCATCGTGGATGTGGAGCTCCTAAGCTTCACACCCCAGTATTTGCTAGCCTCAGAGGTCAGTCCAGGCATACTGCCCACACTCTAACAAGTGAGTCCTCCAGGTGCTTATGCAGCAACTAATTAAACACAGTGGGTCTCTCTCTCTGTCTCTTAACCAACCACACCACACCCAAACACACCAGCAAAGGCACACACCCAAAAAAAAAACATTAGAAGGGGCCATGCACGGGAAAGAAGGGATTTGGTAGGAAGTGAGAAGATAGAACAACGGAGGAGGGCTTTTGATTAAGATGGATGTTATTTAAATTAGAAAAGAAGAAATAGTAAGGCTTGAAGGAGGTAGGAGGGTCTTCCCCGATTCCACTGGCACATCCTGGGACTCTTTTGAGGAGAAGGAAGGATGGCAGCCTGGGAAAGCTGGTCTGTTGTGTTAGAAAAGAGAGAGGAAGAGGGGGTGGGAAGGGCATGAACACGGACCCAGGCTTCGTCCCCAAGACTGAAACGTATGTCGCAAGTTCCTAAACTCCAGTAGGGGAGCAGCCATTTCTCCTTGAGATGGAAGTCACTACCCGCTTTGGAATCAGGGGTCTCGCTTGTAGAGTTGGAGTTCAGGGGGGCGAGTTTCAGCTTGAGGGTCTGTCAGGTCCTGAGTGACTGAGTCTGTTTTCCTTATCAGATCCTGTTACATTCTTGGTGGGGGCTCTGGTTAAGGTCTGTTTCTACCTCAGAACTTCAAGTGGGGTCTCGGGTTTGAAGCTGGTTCTGAATCTATCATGGGGGCATCCCCCAGCAGGGCCTCTTCCCAAGGTGGGGTGTAGCATTCTTTCTCTTCACCCAGAACCCATCCTCTTGGCACACGACCTCAGCCCTGCTCTTGTTGTTATCGGAATTTTGGGGGCCAGGGACTTCTGAGCTTCCCCTACAGGGCAGGTCTTGAGTGCTCCCCACGCTTCCTTATGACGGAGCGTTTTTGGAGGTGAGGATTCCACTGGCCTGGGCGGAACTCCTGGGTCCTGCTCTTTTGGATGCGGGGACCCAGGAGGGAGGAGGCTCAGGGAGCAGTAGGTCAGTCAGGTGCACTGTAGCCCTCCCAGCTGTAGCCAAGACATCCTGGTGCTGTGGCCTCAGAACTGAGGTCCTGAAAAGTCTGGAGACCCCTGTGCCGTGGAGACCATGAATCTGCAGACATCCGGGTGACTGGTTAAATACTGGAGCGGCAGGGCTTCTCTGGGGACAGGTCAGGTTCTCTCTCCCCCAAAGAAAGAGGAGAGAGGAAAGGAGGAGGGGGAAGAGGAGAAGAAGGAAGAGGGGGCGAGGAGGGGAAGGAACAACGGTAAAGCGGGAGATCAAGGCAAACGAAGACTCGCCCCTAGACGGCAGCCCAGCACATGAAGCTGAAAACACAACCCACCGTCTTGTAAAGATTGAGGTGCCCCTGGGGGGACATCTGCATTTGGACATCTGAGGAGATGGGGACAGAGTAAGTACCCACCTGGCCCCTCTAACCTCTGGTCTGTTTTCCTAGAACTGCTAACCAGACTCCCATTGGGTGTTGCCATGACAACCAAGCAATCATGACTGGCAGGTGAACAAGAGAAGAGGTCACTACCTCCAACTGTGTGTGTCCCTCTCGACACACCCCCTACCTGCGGGGCTCCTGAAGGAAGTCTTGGAGGGGGGTTTCTCTCTGTACCCCTCTCAGTGGGCAGGTCTCCTGCCAGTTTCCTTTCTCCACGTGGTGAGTGTGTTTTTCTCTCAGATGTCCCTCAGTTGTTCTCCCCCCCTCCTGTCTCCCTTGTCCCTGCCATCTTGTCCCCCTGTGGGACTTTCACAGCAGACTCTGGAACCTGGGTCTTCACAAAGGAAGTGGTCAGTCGGTCTTGGATGAGGGAATCCTGGGTTAGGATAACCCTAATTCACACGACAGCGAGAATGAAGAGGACGACCACAGGAGGACAGACCAGTGGAATAGCTGAGGCCAGCAGGAGCAGGGGAGGCGAGGAAGCTGACCTCCAGTGGCCCTGCAGACCCTCGGGATTGGGTTCCAGTCTCAGAGTCAGGAGAGAGCGAGGTTCCTGCTGTTTTACAGCTTGTGGCACTGGCTCGCCACGGCCACCTTAGCCAGGTGGTCATTCTGTAAAGACCACACCTCAGAGCTCACTTCCTAGTTACCCCACGACTCCTTAGCAACACTGAAACTATGCGGAATTGTGGTCCCCCTTCTACTGCGCCTCATGACCCTCTGGTCTCCTGGGCCGTGTTCCGCCATGAATGGTGGTCCTTCCTTTCCCTCTGCTCTTCTCTATCGTGTGCGGCCTTTTTCTAACCATCCAGTTCACTCACCCTTCTATCGCCTCTCCTAAGTCGTCGAAAGTCAGACTCGTCTGCGCCATCTGTGCGTTCTCAGTTCGCTTCTGTGCCCTTCGCACTAGTGTCACCAGTTATGTTCTCCCCTACTCCCTCAAACTGGGTCGCGCCATAGCCTCTACTACTGCCTCTTGCTTCCCTCCTATCTTCTTCCCCCCTTAGTCCTTTCATCCTTATTAATTTCATCCCCTCAACTGTATCCCCAACGGCTCAGCCCTCAGCCACCTCCCCAGAGGGAGAGCGGACAAGCCCACCAGAGGAGCCCCTTCCTAGGGAGTGTTTACTTTTGTACTGGGGAGTGTCTTGAGGCTCTGAACACAGAGGTCTTGTGGGATACTGGTAGGATATTAGCCCTGGTGCATCTCAGGGCCTCTCCTGTGACCAGCATCTACTAACACAAATATTTGGGGGGAAGACAGAGGCTCAGCATCCTGCCAGGCGAGCTGCCAGGTACCCACCCCACATGTGTCTGTGCAGTGGGGTGGCGGAGTTTGCTTCCCCAGGCATCCAGGTCCGCTGGGCATCGCTTAATCCATAAATGCTGTTAAACCACCTGGTAGACGCCTCCTATCTTAGCGATCACATCTATGCTTGGAAAGCCTCACTCACCTCCGGATGCGGTCACTAGACACCCGCCTGGGCACTCTCTCCACAGAGTCACCCCTCCCCCTGCGGGTCCTCTGCCAGCAGTCAGGTCCACAGATAATTGACAAAATTTCAGATTGGGTGCCCATCCATTGTGTTGAGAGCATCTCCATTTAAATTGCTAACAAGCTGCATTGCTCGCAGAGCACACTTCAGCATGCTCATAAATTATTGGAAGAACAGCAAAACTCTCTTGAAATGTGGCATCCATTCAGCTCTGAAGGAAAGAGAAAAAAGCATGTCCCCACCTATCCCCATCATCCTCATGCATGTGATGTGGACTCGTTAGAAAACCCTGGAGCAGCTCTTCCAAATGCTCTGCAAACTGGGTATTACAGTGCTTTCCATGCACAGCGGTCACCCCCCCTTTGAGGGGAAGTCGGGTCCGCTCTTGTTCAAGAGCTGCCCTCTTCCCCCGCCCCTCCCCACCCCCCCCATTCCGTGCCCGCCCTCCCTCTCCTCCCTCCTTCCCATTGGGGCTCCTTTCCAGAAAATCCCAAGCACATT
>JALPQD010000989.1:163049-251013 GCA_023101885.1 Typhlomys cinereus
GATTGCGGCGTGTTGCAGGAGTCTTGCAGAACAGCGCTCACTCACCTTGGCTGACGTCACGCTGCATTTTTGGGAAGTACTGGGGGTCCACAGAGGCCTCAGCTCTGTGGGACCTACACTGTGGGTGCCTCAGGAGCCATTCCCAGTTTAATGGCTTACACCTTCCCGAGGAGGAGGACTTCCACCTTGATAAGTAGGAAAACAAGTGGCAGCTGCTCCTCTTTAAGCCAACACCCCATTTTAAATAGCAACTGCTTCCCGGCTTCCCATCTGCTCCGTTACAGCGGAGAGCAGTTCTCCATCAGACCAAGATGGAAATGCGAGAGGCAGATGCGGGTGAGCTCTTAAAATCCTCTGATTGCAACGAATCCACAGCGCCACCATCTCGTCCCAGCTCCGCAGCACAGGATGGCGCCCACCCTAGCCCACCTCCTGACAAGGACAAGGACAAGGACAAGGACGCCCCCACCTTTCACACACTGATCTCTTCTCTGGGTTCTCCGCTCCTGAAGCACGCTCTTCCTCGACAGGAATGCTTTAGGTTTGGAAGATGTGCCTTCTCCTCCTCACTAACTTGCCCTGACAACGGTAGCCGGAGAGCGACACAAGCAGAGTCAGGCCAAGGTGTTCACAACAGCAAATTCGTGGTCCTGACGTCATCTTCCTTCCTCAGTGGGCCCCGGTACCCCGATATTCACCAGGACACACCTGCGTTCCAGGCCTGACTTTAAGGATCTCGCTGGAT
This sequence comes from Typhlomys cinereus, assembly GCA_023101885.1. Lineage (NCBI taxonomy): Eukaryota > Metazoa > Chordata > Mammalia > Rodentia > Platacanthomyidae > Typhlomys > Typhlomys cinereus. The sequence goes on from JALPQD010000989.1 coordinate 163,795, forward strand.
TCTCCTAGCAGTTACAATCCACTTTATGAACGAACACCCCAGGCTGGGAGCAGCTGCTGGTGGGAAGCTGGGGACACAGCCTGGACTGGTCAGTTCCAACCTGTGGAAGAATATGCACCTGCAGGGGGTTAGGTGAAAGGGGTGAGGAGTGACCCCAACAGTGTGTAGGGGTCACGTGGAGGTCATCAAGAAGAAGAAACTAACACAAGGGAGAGACTTAAGGAGTCAATTTTATTGGAGTTGAATGCCAAGGGAATTGTAGTTTAGCCTTAAGGTGGGAGAGCATTGAACCAGACGAGAGAGCTGGACGTCAGCGAAGACATGAGAGAGGAAGACAGTGGTCTTGACCAGAAGTAGGGGCAGGAAGGAAGCGCGAAGAGCAGAGGAGCAGAAACGGGGGAAGAGAGGAGAGTCCCGGGAGACCTCTGGGTGGGGTCTTTACAGCCTGGCTTTGCTAAGGCGCTCGTGCACTTGTTAGGGAAGCTGGGTGGTGTGGATGGGGAGAGAGACTGTCAGGAGTTTAGTGACCCGTTTCGAGAATCACCACATTGCCTCTGAGCCGCTGATTGGCGCCTCAGCCATGTGGAGAGCTCAGAACATTCCAAAGCCAGAGCCAGATCATGTGAACTATCGTTAACCCTTCAATGGCCATCTATACACACCTCAGTGCATGACCAAACACCCTGGAGAGTGACTCTTAGGTAAATCCTCTGAAGCGTAGAACCAGACCCTAGAGGTCCACCAACCAAAAGCGAAGCAGCCACCAGATGGCATGTGTAACAGGGATCGCCCCGCTTCCTGTAACCCACCTACCTGGTTTGAAAGGAACCTTGATCTATGACTTTCTTTGTTCTGTGATTATAAAACCTTGAGGAACTATTATCACAGTGGAACACACGAATTCGGGCAATCGAATCTGTTTCCCAGGCTATGGTTCCCTGTATTTGGCTAGAATAAACTTTTTTTTTCCTTTAAGATGAGGAGCTGTTTCTTTTTTTTTTTAAATAAATTTATTAAATGAACATTTTTATATGCAGGTTCTTGCTCCTCATTCACTCCCTTCTTCTTATCCTCCTCCACCCTTCATCCATCCTCTCCCTCCACTTCCCTTTATCCGGCTGCGTAAGAACAAAGCAGGACTGGACGCGATCAGAGTACGGCCCTCCTAGTTATAACCAGCACTTGCCCAACAGCATTTCACCTTCCCATTCAACCGACAGCAGCTTTTCCTTGTTTTTAGGTTCACGCGTCTGGTTCCCTCCGTATATCTGTTCTAAGATTGGGGCCCTTGGTGAGAGAGGCTCTTCTTGGATGGCCCACTTGCTATGGGCATCCTACCTCTGTCTGACCCTGCCCTAAAGATCCTTCTGCCTGCTGAAATATGTCCCCTGGAGCGCACCAGTCATGGAGAGTGTGTTTCTTGCATTAACAAATCCCAAGTCCGCCCTAAACACCGGACTCTGGCCATGACATTGTCGGGATTGTATGCCCAAGTCCCCATGTTGGCAACCCCGGGGGTTTAGAGACCTCCCAAAGCTCATCCCTCTCTTGCACACAGGGGTAAACTGGGCTCTGAGAGACTAATGATGAGCCTCGATCTCCATAGGTAACTGTCAGCCAGAGTCACACCTCGGACTTGTCTTCAGCCTCCAAGTTTGCAGCTGTTTGCAGCTGGGACACTCTGTCCACGGTGACAGCAAGAGGTCAGGGGACTGGGTGCAGCTGTCCAGCTGGGTGGACACATCGGCCTGCAGTGGACCCCAGGGACTAGGCGAAGTCAGGAGTATTCAGAGAGGGTCATTTGCATTTGGCCCCTAACTTAGGAAGACTAGAGAGAAAATCTTTTAAAAAAACCTGAAGGTTCAGGTTTGTCTGTCTGCATGTTGCTAAAAATTCACGACCAAATGGCTTGGGGGGGGTAGAAGGAGTTTTATTCTGGTTTACAATTGTCTGGCCCCAGTACAGCCTGGCAGGAGAACTCACACCAGCACCAGGAACCAGGGACCTGGTTGTACTACAGCCAGACAGAGGGACAATCCTCACTTGCCAGACAGCATGACCGTCTGAGTACGCGGAAGAATAGCAACTCTCTGAATCAGCTCCCTTCATTCTACCTACCTGCCCAAGGAAAAGCCCCACCCACCGTGGCCCCGGTTTTCCCTCATTAACTTGATGGTCTCCTGCAGCTTTCCTCAAGGGCTTGCCTTAACTCTTCACACGCGCCCTTAGTTCAGTCCTCAGTGGTCAAGTTGATACCTACATACTTTTTCCACTCAACAGGTAAGGGACCTGCTCACAGACCCAGAGACCTGAGTTCTAGCCCTGGAAGCCCATACAGCGGGAAGAGAGAATCGACTTGCGAAAGTTGTCCTCTGACCTCCATCACCTGCCACTCCACGCGTGTGTGCCCTTCCACTCGTACACTCTTGAGATAAACACATTTTTAAAAATCCTTAGGCGGAGCAATTTAAAAACAATTCAATCTTGGCTTTCGTCTTAAGGGAACTGCTGATGGATTCTAAGTGATCTCCAACTTTCTTCTTGCCAATTGGTTGAGAGCAGCAGCCAGAGTATTATGTGGTTTGTTATTGGTAAGGCTGCCTTGGAGACTCAGCTTCCTTTTGAGGTCTAGACTTGAGACCAGCGGTCCTAAGGGGGCAGCCAAGCAGTAGCGTCTGAGGCAGGGTTCGAGCGCACATTCCCCTTGCCCAGCTCGATGCTCAGCTTCCTGGGATCGGCGAGCAGAAAAACAGCACAGGAAGTAAGGAAGTAAAGCTTCCCCTTGAAAGCTGGTTGTCTCTAGCTCTGTTCAGCAAATTCAGCAAATCTACCCTGGATGGAATCCCTGAGACTGGGAGCCCTGCCCCCTGGTGGTGAAGAGTGGAAGAGCAGCGAGAGATGAATGTGACTTTCTCACCTGAATGGATCAGCTCCATGGGCATTGGGATGCGGTGGGGGGCTTCATTCATGCTGGGTCAGAAAACTGCTGACAGGGTGAGTCCCCACCATTCCTCCCATGATCAAAGCGTGTTTGAGCATTTGCATGCATAGGTAAGGTAATACATCCTGAAAGGTGCCGATAACATGTATTTTATGTTAGCTGGGTGAGGTGGGAGCCTGGAATCGCAGGGCTGAGGAGGTGGAGATGGGGGGTACCAGGGTGTGCTGGACAGCTAGTCTAGGTTCAGTGAGAGATCATGTCTCAAAAACTGAGGTGGACAGCAATAAAAAGATATCTGGCACTGACCTCTGGCCTCTGCATGCATGAACGCATGTGCACACGTGCCCCTACATACATGTGCACATGCATGAGCACACACACACACACACACACACACACACACATATATTCATGATATTTCACTTTTTGCTTCTTTTCTGACTTTCCTTGTGTTGTGTCTGTTTGAAATACTGGATGCGGGACAAACTTTCTGGCTTTTTGCCAGTCAGTTTTTGACTTTTTGCTTTTAGTTATCTGCTTCTTCTGTCCTACCCTCTCTCGGGAAGTGCTGGTTAGCTATGGACTACGCTCGCTTGGCTATGTGGGACCTTCTGGGGCGTAGCATGTGCTGGATTTTCCTAGACAGTATGTGAATGCTGCTTCTCCTTGATGGGTTTGCATGTGTGTGTGTGCGTGTGTGTGCATATGTATGTGCACATGTGCGTGGGGGGGTGCGTGCATGGAAAGCACTGCTAATACCCAGTTTGCAGAGCATTTGGAAGAGCTGCTCCAGGGTTTTCTAACGAGCTCCACGATCACATGCATGGATGATGGGATATGGGGGAAGTCCGTGTCAGAAGACGACATGGCTTTTTCTCTTTTCCCTTCATGGAGCTGAATGGATGCCACATCTTCAAGAGAGTTTTGCTGTTCTTCCAATAATTTATGAGCATGCTGAAGTGTGCATCTGCGAGCAATGCAGCTTGATTAGCAATTTAAATGGAGATGCTCTCAACACAATGGATGGGCACCCAATCTGAATTTCTTGTCAATTATCTGTGGACCTGACTGCTGGCCCAGAGAGTATCCCAGCTGGGGTGGGAGTCTGACTCTGTTGGAGTGTGAGAGCTGCCCATGGGTGTCTCAGTGACCTGCATCCGGAGGTGAGTGAGGCTTTCCAAGCATAGAATGTGATCGCTAAGATAGGAGGCGTCTACCACCTGCGTGGTTCTCAAACCAGCACTCTTTATGGATTAAGCGATGTCCCAGCGGACCTGGATGTCCTGGGGAAGCAAACTCCGCCACCACACTGCACAGACACATGTGGGGTGGGTACCTGGCAGCTCGCCTGGCAGGATGCTGAGCCTCTGTCTTCCCCCCAAATATTTGTGTTAGTAGATGCTGGTCACAGGAGAGGCCCTGAGATGCCACCAGGGCCTAATATCCTACCAGTATCCCACAAGACCTCTGTGTTCAGAGCCTCAAGACACTCCCCAGGTACAAAAGTAAACACTCCCTAGGAAGGGGCTCCTCCTGGTGGGCTTGTCCGCTCTCCCTCTGGGGAGGTGGCTGAGGGCTGAGCCGTCTGGGGATACAGTTGAGGGGATGAAATTAATAATGGATGAAAGGAATGGGGACTATTGTGGTATCTCATGGAGGCCCAAGAATGAAAAGAGATGGCAGGAGTGAGAGAGTTAGGAGTTTATTTAGAGTGGATGAGGCAGTGGTAGGTTAGACTAAGGCGAGAGAGCCGCAGAACAGAAGAGAAAGCGTGAGGTCGAGAGAACACGGAAGGATGCACCATGTCATGGCAGGAGGAACAAGAGAGAGGAGGACAGACGGAGAGACCAGAGGGCTTAGAGCGCAGTAGAAGGGGGACCACAATTCCGCATAGTTTCCAGTGTTGCTAAGGAGTCGTGGGGTAACTAGGAAGTGGAGCTCTGAGGTGTGGTCTTTACAGAATGACCACCTGGCTAAGGTGGCCGTGGCGAGCCAGTGCCACAAGCTGTAAACAGCAGGAACCTCGCTCTCTCCTGACTCTGAGACTGGAACCCAATCCCGAGGTGTCTGCAGGGCCACTAGAGGTCAGCGGGCAGTTCCCTGCCTCCCCTGCTCCTGCTGGCCTCAGCTATTCCACTGGTCTGTCCTCCTGTGGTCGTCCTCTTCATCCTGCTCCGTGTCGGTGAATTAGGGTTATCCTAACCCAGGATTCCCTCATCCAAGACCGACTGACCACTTCCTTTGTGAAGACCCAGGTTCCAGAGTCTGCTGTGAAATGTCCCACAGGGGGACAAGTGGAGGGACAGGGAGACAGGAGGGGAGAACAACTGAGGGACATCTGAGAGAAAAACACACTCACCACGTGGAGAAAGGAAACTGGCAGGAGACATGCCCACTGAGAGGGGTACAGAGAGAAGCCCCCCTCCAAGACTTCCTTCAGGAGCCCCGCAGCGCTAGGGGCTGTGTCGAGAGGGGACACACACAGTTGGAGGTAGTGACCCTCTTCTCTTGTTCACCTGCCAGTCATGATTGCTTGGTTGTCATGGCAACACCCAATTGGGAGTCTGGTTAGCAGTCTCTAGGAAAACAGACCAGAGGTTAGAGGGACCAGGTGGGTACTTACTCTGTCCCCCATCTCCTCAGATGTCCAAATGCAGATGTCCCCCCAGGGGCACCTCAATCTTTACAAGACGGTGGGTTGTGTTTTCAGCTTCATGTGCTGGGCTGCCGTCTAGGGGCGAGTCTTCGTTTGCCTTGATCTCCCGCTTTACCGTTATTCCTTCCCCTCCTCGCCCCCTCTTCCTTCTTCTCCTCTTCCCCCTCCTCCTTTCCTCTCTCCTCTTTCTTTGGGGGAGAGAGAACCTGACCTGTCCCCAGAGAAGCCCTGCAGCTCCAGTATTTAACCAGTCACCCGGATGTCTGCAGATTCACAGTCTCCACGGCACAGGGGTCTCCAGACTTTTCAGGACCTCAGTTCTGAGGCCACAGCACCAGGATGTCTTGGCTACAGCTGGGAGGGCTACAGTGCACCTGACTGACCTACTGCTCCCTGAGCCTCCTCCCTCTTGGGTCCCCACATCCAAAACAGCAGGACCCAGGAGTTCTGCCCAGGCCAGTGGAATCCTCACCTACCCAAACAGCTCAGTCATAAGGAAGCGTGGGGAGCACTCAGGACCTGCCCTGTAGGGGAAGCTCAGAAGTCCCCTGCCCCCCCCAAACTTCCCGCATACCAACACACAAGAGCAGGGCTGAGGCTCGTGTGCCAAGAGGATGGGTTCTGGGTGAAGAGAAAGAATGCTACACCCCACCTTGGGAAGAGGCCCTGCTTTGGGGGATGCCCCCATGATAGATTCAGAACCAGCTTCAAACCAGTGACCCCACTTGATAGTTCTGAGGTCAGAAACAGACCTCTAACCAGAGCCCCCACCAAGAATGTTAACAGGATCTGATAAGGAAAACAGACTCAGTCACTCAGGACCTGACAGACCCGTCAAGCTGAAACTCGCCCCCCTGAACTCCAACTACTACAAGCGAGCACCCCTGATTCCAAAGCGGTAGTGACTTCCATCTCAAGGAGAAATGGCTGCTCCCCTACTGGAGTTTCGAGGAACTTGCCGAATACGTTTCAGTCTTCGCGGACGAAGCCTGGGTCCGTGTTCTATGCCCTTCCCCACCCCTCTTTCCTCTCCTCTTTTCTAACACAACAGACCAGCTTTCCCAGGCTGCCATCCTTCCTTCTCCTCAAAGAAGTCCCAGGATGTGCCAGTGGAATCGGGGAAGACCCTCCTACCTCTCTTCAAGAGCCTTATCTATTTCTTCTTTTCTAATTTCATACATATACATCCGATTCTTTAATCAAAGGCCCCTCCTCCGTTGTTCTATCTTCTCACTTCCTACCAAATCCCTTCTTCTTCCCGTGCATGGCCCCCTTCTAAGTGTGTGTGTGTGTGTGTGTGTGTGTGTGTGTGTGTGTGTGTGTGTGTAAGAGACAGAGAGAGAGACCCACTGTGTTTAATTAGTTGCTGCATAAGCACCATGGAGGACTCACTTGTTAGAGTGTGGGCAGTATGCCTGTGACTGACTCTCTGAGGCCCCTCCCCCAGCACCTATCACACCTGTGGGTGTGAAGCTTTAGGAGCCCCTCTCACATCCACGATGGAATGTTGACAGCCAGATCTTTGCAGGTTTCCATTGCTATGGTGAGTTCACCGATGCAGCAGCTGTGTGGTTTCAGGACAGCACTATAGCCCCCCTTCCCATCCTTGCACTCTTATATTCCTTCTGCCCCCTCTTCCACTGTGTGCTCTAAGCCTTAGAGGGGTAACATGAGATGTCCCGTTGAGGGCTGCCTGACACAGTTCTCTTTACTCTCAGCACCTCGACCAGTTGCGAGTCTGTGTTACCATTGACCACTGTAAAGAGAAGCTTCTTTGACCAAGAGCAGCACTGACCTCTAGGCATAAACACGAATATTCGAAAGGTAGTTTGGCACCACCTGCAAAACATTGGAAGTGACTCCATCTGAAAACCCAGGACATCTCTGGTCATGGACTTTGATGAAGTTTATAGACGCAGCCGTGAGGGTTACCTGTGGTTGAACCTAAAATCCAATCAGAAAGCTGTCAGTTCTCCTCATAACCATCAGGCCATTACTATGCCAATGGGCACATCTTGCCTGGCAGGTAGGTATTGTAGTTAACAGGGTTCAGAGCTGAATAAGACCATTGGTAACTTTTCTCCCCCAGCAGCCTGCAGAGCCCAGAGCCATGAGAGTTGGCTGCAGGAGGTGTGTGGGGTGGGGGTGGGAAGAGCTTCCACCTGATTCCCAGCTTGATTTCTCTATGTGTTGCAACACATGTGTGGATTCTCAACAACAGAGGACCCTTTCAAAGTACTTGTAACCCTGTTTTCTGTTTGTCAACTCTGTGGACTGCACCCCCAGATTCCCAGGAAGCTGTGGAAGCCAATTGTATTTGTCAGTGTTGGGGACATGGTGACCCAGATAACTGTGGGAGGCCAGGCACTGCCCATCTGCCCTCGGAGTCCAGACGGCCCAGGGCATTTATGGCACTGGACCTCCTGAAATACTTAAAAATGAAAAATTCCAAAAATTACTAGGTACCTCATTTCTGGTACCTATTAATTCTACATTGGAGATGGGTACTTTTAAGAGAAAAATTAGTTATAATTCTGTTATTCACATAGTAAGCACAGAATTTATTTAAAGCTACGAAGCACGCTGCCTCATAGTGACAAGTGTCGTGTGGGACATTGGCCCTTGTCTCAGTCTCCTGGGTGGTCTCATCATCCCCTGGCGGGACACATCCCCTGCTGCGTGCCTGTGCGCACCGTCATCATCTGTATCAGGTGAAGGTCAGTCCCGGAACTCGCCGTCCAGTGTCCCTCCTGCTGTCACAATCTGGCTGTGGAGGTTTGATCTCCAGGCACCTCATTATACGCCCCTGTCTCTATAAAGGCACACACACAAGGAATGGATTCAATTCTTGGGAGTAAATACAAATCAACACTGAGAAGAGTTTACCAGCAGGGGTCCAAGGGAGCGCTGCAAAGATAAAGAGATGGATCAGGGCAAAAAAAAAAAAAAATGGTGAGTAGATAGCTAGATAGATAGCTAGATCGATAGCTAGATAATACATATATGATACATTGATGATAGATGATAGCTAGATAATACATAGTTGATAGATTGATGGTAGATAGATAATACATATATGATACATTGATGATAGATGATAGATAGATAGATAGATAGATAGATAGATAGATAGATAGATAGATAGATAGATAGATAGATAGATAGATAGATAAATGGATGGATAGATGGATAGATAGATAGACAGACAGACAGATAAAAATAATTTTTGGTAGACCATCACCTCCGATGATTGGTAAAATTAGAATAAGCCAACCTTTGCATTACTAATAGTAAAGCAAAAGGAAGAGAAAAATCAAGACCTGCTTCTGAAGAAGCTTAGAAGACTAAGCAAAGACAGCCACATGCATCCCAAGCCATCTCTCTGATAGTAGATGCACGGGCTAACCCTTCTCAGAGGGCAGACTTGGATTGTTAGTATTTCACTGTGGAGACGTTCTGCTTATAAGGCACTCCTAAATATAAAATGACTCAGAAAGGTTAAATATAAAACACGAGGCAAAGATATATTTGGCCCAGCTAAATGAGAAGGAAATGGGAAGAAAAATGTTCAAAAAGAGGCAGAAAAAAGCTAAATGGGTCAAAAGGCATAATTCTTTTTTTAAAAGGCATAATTCTATGTTAGTAAAAGATGCATTCCAAAGATACAGGCTCCTGATCACGAGATTGTTTGGTCTAAATAAGCTGAAATCCTGCAGCAAAGAGCTGAAAGGAAAGGATGGTGTTGAGATGGAAACTGACACCTTCACCCGATGCACTGGCATGTGGCAGCAGGAAGAGTGAGTGGAAGGACTGGCAGACATGAGATCTGCAAGGGACAAACGATCCACATGGCTGCCACGCACTCTGCCTATAAGGGACCCCAAGGGAGCATGAGACAGATCCCAGAGCAAGAAGACCATTGAGACATGCTGCACCCACTGAGCAATACAGATGCCAGAACTGGCCAGAGAGACTGCACGTATGAGCGAGACAGATCCCAGAGCAAGATGGCGAGCTAGACACACTGTATGCATGACTGGAAGAGCAATCAAGGATGATTCCTGGTATCAGCCTTAGGCCTGTGCATGCGCATGCACACATGCCCATATAAATGCACATATACACATACATATGCATGTGCACCTACACGCATGTGCACGTTCACGCCACACAGACACATGAAATAGAAAAAAAATTAGCCATAGACCAACTACAAAGAGAATTCCACAAATTTCCCAAAGCAAGAGTTTCACAGTGACATCTCCTGACTGTCTTACTATCCTTTGCATAAAATTTATAACTGTGGTGAATCACAAACAAGATTAACCTCTAAGACATTTAATCAACATACCGCTATTTTAAGAAATACACAGGAGTTTGTCGAGATGGCTTGGTGATCAAGATGCATGGCACAGAAGGAAAAAAACCTGACTTCTGAAAATTGACCTGTGGCTTCCACATGCACACTGTAGCATGAGTTATCCCCTTGCTCTATATAATAAATAATATTTTTAAAAATGCAAAGTGAACTTCATATAGTAAAATTACTCTGTATTTTTAAATTTTTTTTCTAAATTGACTAATTCCCTACACTTATTTTATTTTTCCACACATGTTAATGACTATCAAATTCTAATAGATAATTCCAGACCAGGTGAAAGGTGAATCAAATCTCAAATTGTAATCTGAGAAGAATAAGCATTAAACATGTCCCTACTGGTGCTCCTTACTTCATTCTACTTTCTTTTAACCTTTTTAATATCCTTTTGTAAAGTATTGTTGCTATTCTCATAGGTCAATAAATTTCACAAAACTAGCATAATTTAACACTTAATGCTCACTAAGATAACATGAAAACAACTTGGACTCATCACATTCACAAATATAGGCATAAAGCCTCAAACAGAATCCTAACGAAAAGAGTTAAATGGTGCCCCAAGACAAGAGCATTTCTAAACCAACTGGAGTTGACCAGGGGAATTTTACTGCAGAGAGATCTGACGAATAAGTTAATATGGTCCCTCGGTCTCAGATCCCGTGAAAATCATCGCCATTCTTCTTTGTCTTTCACCAAACTTGGAGGAAGTGTTGAGAAGTCTGGGCATGCAACATGTGTGGCTTATGCTAAGGTCTCTGGGATACTGGCAGGCGATGGTGACCTTCTGTCTCCAGAGTAACTGAAGCTGAGGGGAAATTCAGAGGCCCGCGTGACTACTGTCAGAAGCAATCTGTACTATCAGGAAACCTGCACGGTTCAAGATACACCCCAAATGTATGGAATGGAAAGGAGGTGCCCATGCGTAGGTATCAGTGAGTGATCGAGCCTGAACAAGCCAGGGCTCCATTCCTTGTCTCACCACAACAGGATGGCAGCTGGAACTAGAGAGCAAAGCTGTCTCCAGTCAGGGACATCCTGGGGAGGCTGCTGCCCCCTGGCGGCCACAGAACTGCAGTGATGGATGTTCTGGGCTGTCCCACCAAGGGCTAGAGTAGAAATCAGTGGTCTCATATCTGTCTCTCTAACTATCTATGTATCTATGTATCTATGTATCTATGCATCTATCTATCTATCTATCTACCTATCTATCTATCATCTATTTATCTATCTATCTATCTGTCTGTCTATCTATATCTATCTATCTATCTATCTATCTATCTATCTATCTATCTATCTATCTATCTATCTATCTACCCATCCATCTCCTCTAGCTACTGCAAGCCATAGGGGAAGGGTCCCTCCTGCCTTGGAAGCCTCCTTCATTGCCACCTTCTGCCTATTGTGCAGAATCTTCGCCAAGGATTAAGAAGACATTTCTTTACTTTGCCAAACGTAAGTCATTTGTTGGTCTCCTTTTAAAAAAATGAAATTTTCCAAATTCCAAAAGAAAAAATTAACTACAGGTAGGAAGGGAGGAAGGGAAGGAGGAAAGAAAGGAAGGAGGAAGAGAGGAAGGGAAGGCAGAGGGAGGAAGAGTGGGAGGAAGGGCTCACGTTGGCTCACAGCCTGGGGCCTCAGTTCATCACGGCGGGGAAGACTGGCGACAGGAACATCTCTGGCTAAAGCGGCAGGAGCACAAGGCTAAAGCTGGCAGTGGCACTGGTGTTCTGGTCCCCTTTCTCCTTCTCCTTCTATCTGGGGCCCCGACCCATGGGGTGTTGTAGCTCGCATTCAGGGTGGGTCTTCCCTCTCTGTTAAATCTCTCTGGAAACATTCTCGCAGAGGGAAAGGTGTGTCTCCAAGTTGATGACGAAGATTACCCATCTCAGGCAGGTCCCCCATCTGCAAGAAAAAGCCCTGCAGACCTAGTCCCCTTCCAAGGCACCATCTCTTCACACCATTGCATTGAGGATTAGGATCTAGCCGGAATTTTGGAAGAACTCATAAAACCTTAGTTAGCTACCAAAGACCCAATCTCTTGCCAGCCTTCTGAGTCTGGGCTCTTAGTAAGGAGCTGGATGAAGAATTGGGAGAAGTCCACACCTCAAGAAGACTAGCTAGTTGTGGAAGGGGAAATCCATTGTGAAATCCATTGTGAGAACAGACCTCAAGGGAAGGGCTGGGCCCCCAGCCCCCAGAGAGACCAGAGTCTAGCAGAACACATGCGGGCAGGAGGAAGGATGCCTATGTGGGGTCTTCCAAGGATCATTCCCCAAAGGTCTACTCTGCAGACGACAGGTGGGCCTTCCCAGGGCAAGGCTGTGTAGCCCCCCAACACATGTTGCATTGTGTGTTGTTCATGTGGGGATGGTAATGAGCATAAGAAATCCAGTTTTCAGATACCAGATTCTTCCTCCTCCTCCTCCTCCTTCTGTTCTCCTCCTCCTCGTTTTTTCTTGATCCTTCTCATTTGGGTCTCTGAGTAAATGCATAAATTCTGCCATCTGCAATCCCCTCACCTTTGGCAGCTATTTTCGGAGTGTACAGAGCATCCGTGTGGGACGAAGCACCTGAAGCCTAGAGAGGCGGTATTTGGTTTCCATGACTACAGTCACTAGGCATTCTGGACCGATGGTCAGTTCCGGGTTGGGAGGGGGATGGCATCGGCGCATCTGAAAACACCCTTGGCTGTTCGCCATGGACCCAGTAAGCCACCACATCCTTCCGGGCTGACATCATAGGACTCTGCTCCACAGACAGACAGAGGGTCCTAGAAACATTGACAGCTTACCCCTCTGCCAGCCACTACTTTATTCAGGATCTGAACTTGTTTCTTCCTGCGTCTGAGCTAAAATGACATTTCTTCTTCTTGGCTCACCTGACCTTGCCAGCTCTAGAGTCAACTAACAGGGTCACTGTCCTGATCCCCAACATGCCCTTCAGCCAAGCCCTTTCAGAATCTAATTCTCTCTGCAGGAAAACACACCTGAACTTCCATTCCAGTGCAGACGTCACAGGACTATGACGAAGGCTCTCGGTCTCACGAGGATCACGGCCTGCCTCTCAGAGCACGCATTTCCCAAACCACATTAAATCCAAATCATTAGGGACCGAGGCCCAGAACCTGTGTGTGTCCTAAGCACCCTCGGCCGGTGTTTCTGGCCCAACTTCTCCCAATTCCTGAGCTGATCTCATATTTGAAATTCTTCAAATGACTTCAGTCTCCATGGCTCTGTGAGGCCTGTGCTGTCTCGGCAGTTAAATCCCACCATGGTCAGCCTCCCCGTGGCCAGCCTCCCCGTGGCCAGCCTCCCCGTGGTCAGCCTCCCCAGTGGCCAGCCTCCCCCGTGAGCAGAGCTGCAAGTGGAGGGCTTGGAACATCTGCCACCTTATCTTCCTTGATGGGCTCTAAAGCAATCAGACAGTATCCCTTGGACCCCCACAAGCATACAGAGTGCCCCCGATACAGACACAGACACAGACACACACATACACACAGGATACACACACACAGACATGGATACAGACACAGACACATGATGCACATATGCAAATAAATTAAAAAACAAAAATAAAGTGAGGCGTGTCGGCTTGAAGAGGCGGGATCCTGGGAGGTGAGAAGACGCCCCCGTGAACCAGAAAGCAGCCTTCACCAGAGGCCACGGCCGCCGATGCCCTGCTCACGGCGTCACAGCGTTGGAAAGTGAAGAATAATGTCTGCGGTGGTCTGCCGTGGCAGGTCTGCGCTCACGAAGACAAGGCGCAGTTCTCCAGGCTCCTCCCCTTACTTACTGGCTCTGCTTTGCAGCCTGAGCGATACTTTGGCAGGGTGGGGACTGTCACTCAGCTCCTAGGCGGGGCCACAGCGGGCAGGTTAACCTCTGCGGTAGCTCAGGCTACCAGAGTAGAGCTGACGGGCTGGAGGTGGGTCAGGTCTTCCAGGAGGTGGGCGAGGAGCACACGCTCCTGACTCACTTCCTACCTTTATTCACTTATCTATTTATCGTGTGTATGTAGGCGCCGGTGCGTGCCTGTGTGGGGGTGCATGTAGGTATGTGGGGGGTGTGGATATATGGATGTATGTATGTGTGGTGTGGGAGGGTTACATGTCTGTGTGTCTGGTGTCTGGTGTGTGTTGTGTGTGTGTGTGCGTGCGCGCACTCCTGTGCTGTATGTAGGTGGGTGTGGATACATGTATGTATGCACATGTGGTATGGGGAAATACATGTCTGTGTGTGTGATATGGTGTGTGTGGTGTGTGCGTGGTGTATGCATGATGTGTAGTGTGTATGTCTGTGTGTGTCTGTGTTGGAGAATATATGCATGGAGGTATATGTGGGAGGTATGTGTGTGGTGTGTATGTATGTGGTGTGGTGTGCAGTGTGTCTGTATGGGGGTATGTGTGTGTGTGTGTGTGTGTCTGTGGTATGTAGTGTGTGTGTCTGTATGGGGGTATATGTGCGGGTGTATGTGTGTCTGTGGTGTGTAATGTGTATGTCTGTGTGAAAGGGTATATATGTGTGTGAGGGATATGTGAGTGTGGGTGTGGTGTGTGCGTGGTATGCAGCATACCTGTGTGTGTTTGTGTGGGGGTATGTGTGTGTGTGGTGTGTGCGTGATGTGTACTGTACATGTCTGTGTGAGGGGTATATGTGTGGGGTATGTGTGTATGTAGCGTGTAGTGTGTGTGTGTGTCTGTGTGAGGAGGTATATGTGTGTGAGGTATGTGTGTGTGTGTGTGTGTGTGTGGAGGTATATGTGTGTAAGGTATGTGTATGTGTGTGTGTGTGGTGTATGTGTGTTGTATGTACACTTTTCTTAGCTGTCATGAGACAACACTCAAATACAACTTAACAGAGACAAAGAGATGCTTTGGCTTACAACTGCAGAGGGCGTACGGTCCATCACAGCTGTGATCACGGAGGCTGAGAGAGCAAGAGCTGGGGCTCAGGATCAGGACCTCGAGGCCCACCCTCTCTGACATGCCTCCCTTCAGCAAGCTCCACCTCCTTAAAGTGACACAACTTTCCCAAACATGACATCAGCTGATGACTCCAACACTGGAATCTGTGGGGTACAGCTCACATTCAAGACACAGCGTGTACACACATGACGTGTATGTGTGTGTGTGTGTGTGTGTGTGTGTGTGTGTGTGTGTGTGTGTGTGTGTAAACGTCCTGTGCATGCACTCCTGAACGCTTACGAGAGTCAGAGGTTGATACAGGTGTCTTCCTTAATTGCCTCCAACCTAATTTCTTGAGACAGGATCTCTCGCTGAACTCGGAGTTTACTGATTCAGCTGGACTAGCTGGTCAGAAAGCCCAAGAATCACTGGCGCAAACGACCGTGTCTGGCTTTTTGCTGAATGTTGGAGATCTGAACTCAGGTCCTTGTGGTTATGGGCCAAGCACTTAACTCACCAAGCCATCTCCCTGCCCCTCCACTGTCCAGACAGCTCGAGCAGGTCCTGCTGTCCTTCCTGACGTCTGATTGTCCCCTAGCCCTCCGATAGGCACGCCTTGGCCTCTCTAATCCCTCTTGGTTACGCAACCTCAAAACTCTCCTTTCTCCACTGTCCTGTTAGATGACACTCTCTTCTGTCATTTTAGGGTTTGTTTTTTTTTTTTAATTGCAATCTGTTCAACAGGAAAGAAACAGATTGGATGCACAAAATTGCACAAAGCAAGATGTTCAAGAAGCGTGGCTCCGAGATATTTTGGGGTAATAGTAATAGGAGTAGCAGACAGCTACCGAGCGGGGGCTGGACACACTCTGCCTAGTTCCCTACATGGATTAATTCATGACTGTCGGGGAGGCCACGTGAGGAAGGCTGGCTCACCATGCCAATCTCACAGTTGAGGAAAGCGAAGCCCAGAGAGGTTCAGCAACCTTATGTCCCCAGCGGTAGCAGGTACCGCCCTTCACAGCAGGCCTGAGACACCAACCTCTGTCCCCAGGGAGTGTCTCACAGGCTGTCCTAAGGTCTCTTGCCAGCTCTCGGGCCACAGTGCCTCTTTAGCAGTGGTTGCTATTTTTAATATTTTATTTATTTATTTGAGGGGGATATGAGGAGACAGAGATGTACAGAGAGAGAGAGAGAGAGAGGCACATGTGTACTACGGCGTGCTCGTGGATGCCAAGACAACTTTCTGAAGTCAGGTCTCTTTATCTACCTTGAGCTCCCGTGATCAAAGTCTTCTTCTGTTGCTATGATACGACCCTCAGGCACAGCTTAAGGAGGAAAGGGAGACTGATTTGGCTTACAGTGGATATAGTACATGATGGGGAATTGCACAGCAGAAGGCATGGCTAGAGACACGCAGGAGGCTGTTCAGGACACGGCAGCTGCAGGAGGCCGAGAGAGTGAGACCACTACAGGACCCCCAGGAGGCCGAGATAGCAGGACGCCGTCAGGGCTACCGAACCTCAAGGCCCACTCCCTGTGACCTGTCCTTCATCAAGGCTCCGCTCCTAACGGCGCCCCAGTGTCTCGAGCACACGTGGGGGGGCCTGTGCCGCTGACAGTCTTCCCAGATGTTACTCCCAGCAAAGGATTCAAATACATGAGCCTGCGGGAGGGAGTTCTCATTCAATCCACGGCTCGCATTTCACCAGCTGAGCCATGTCGCCGGCCTATCCTTGGTTCATTGAGTCCTCAGAGTACCCGAGAATGTTGAAATAGCCGAGGACTTTTTATAGATGAGAGAGAAAATAAGGCTGAGAGCAGTCGGGATCTCAGAGCCTGCACAAGCCCAGAGCCAACGGGCAGAGAATCCAAGACTCCCACGGGGGTCCAGCTGATTCTACAGCTGGGGGCTCCCAACCGCTCTGTGATTGGCACGCCTGTGTCTGCACATGCTTGGTGTGCGTGTGACCGGCTAGAATGAAGCTGACGTAGTTCCCGGCCATGGGCATGAGACCGTGCATGCAATCTGTTGACTCTTTGGTGGCATCGTGGTGTGGAGCCGTGTGTGGCCAGTTCTGTCAACTTGACGGGATTTAGAGTCACCCTGAAAGCCAACTTGCACACATATCTGAGGAAGTTTGTAGATGGGGCTCATGGAAGTGGGAAGACCCACCTAAATGTGGGAGCACTACCTCATGGGCTGCAGTCCTGACCTGAGTAAGGAGAAAGTGAGCTGAGCATGGCGTTCATCTCTGGCTGCCCAACTGGGCACGCGAGGTGCCAGCTGCCTCGGGCCCTGCTCCTGCCACCCGCCAGACTGGCCATACCTTCAACTGCGACCAGAATAACCCTTTCTCCCTTGCGTGGCTCCTGCTGGGTACTTTATCCCGGCAAGGAGAAAGTCACAGAAGCAGGCTGCAGCTCAGCAAGGGCAGGCGGTGTCTCTGTTGTCTCAGACCAGCATCGGTTCTAAAATTCAGCCTTAAATGTCATTTCTGCTAAAGCAGTTTTATAGATTTTTTCAAATTTCCATGTTTTAATTCTAACAGCAATAAATTGGAATCATAATGACCTCTTCAGTGTTTGGAAATTTAAGAAATAAGTTAAACCACTTGTTGCAATCCATCTGCATAGTTGCTTAACGGCTTGAGGGAACAAGGGGTTTATTTCCTTATGAGAGTCTGATTACAGTTCTCAGTCCAGCTAGAGGGGAGAGCACGCACCAACATCAGGGCCGAGGGAACTGGCCACATCATCACCACACAACAGCTAAAAGATGGACAATCCTTACTTGCCAGACCAGCATGTCTGGCCAAGTGAACAGAAGGATGCCAACTTTCTCAACCAGCTTTCCGTGATTTATTCCAGGGCCTAATCCCACCCACTATAGGCTGGGCCTTCCCCATCAGCTAGACAATCTCCTGCAGGTTTGCTTTGGGCCAAACTCAATCACTATTCTCTACAAATGTGCCTGGAGCTCAAATCCTCAACTGTCAAGTTGATACCTGTGCCTAACCATGACACCGCTGTTATACATTTTAAAAAAAGCAACTCTTCCAGGGTTACTTGGGGACTTTCAGGCACAGCAAATGAGGACATGTTGGGCCTCGTCAAGACCCTGGACAAGGCCTGTTGGAATATGCCATTAGCCATATACTTCAATGCTTTGCCACACTTGGTCTTCCAGATCAAATTCCATCTGGGTGCACTGGAAAGACCCATTGACAGGAGCCTAGAGAGGGTCTGACCTCCTTATATCAGAGGGGCGAGGATTTGGCTGTGTCTTTCCCCAGAGTGAAAAACGCCCCATCTGGATCCCTGCAAGGGATCTAAAGTACCTCCCACAGGATGATAAACACAGCTCTAGGGAGTCTTATACCCCTGAGGATCACCCCTTTGCTCTCTCCCCAGATCTAGAGGATGACATCGCTGTGCCTGACCATTCTGGTGCTGACAGCCCTCGTCTGGCCCTGTGATGGAGGATTTGGAGATTTGCAGAAGTGAACTTCTAGAATGGCCTTCTCCCTTACTTCCTCCCCCTCTTGGGCCCTCTCGTAGTCCTTTTTCTTGCTCAATGGGCCTTGCATCATTAATAGGGCCACTCAATTCATCCAGCAAAGAATAGAGGCTATTAAACTTCATCAGGTCAAGATTCATTACTCGCCACTCAGGATACCAACTGGGGCTATGGCCACCACTCATATACCTCCCCTGCCCTCCATGCTGACCAATGACGGGTAAGACCCCTAAAGCTAGGGACAATCTAAGACAGGCCATGGAGAGGCTCGAAGTGCGATACCCAGAGACGGGTACGATCTCCAGAGGGAGACGACCTAAGACAGGGGTCACACGTGTGGTCCCGAGGCTTACTCACAAAAACAAAAGGGGGAGATGTTGGGCCTCGTCAAGACCCTGGACAAGGCCTGTTGGAACTTCCTGAGCCTGGCTAGAGTTTCATGATCTGTTTAAGCTGCCTCACCAGCATAATTCAGAACAGCCTTGTGGCTGATGCAATATAGCCTTAGGTAGCAACAGCAACTGGCCCATAGTAACGCCCCACTAGCCCATAATAATCTCAAGAGACTACAAATCTTGTGAGACTACGCCTTCTACAGTTGGTGCCATTAAACTGCCTACTTGAGAGGGCCAATCAGCAAAGACTCAAGCTAGGACTTATGGGATGTCAGGTGGGGTATATCAGGGCCTGACTATTGGAGTAAAGTTGGTTCCTGCTTCAACAGAGCTCCTGGCCTAGTGTATCTTTCCCAGGTGGTGAGGGGGGTCCGGGCCAATGACACTCATCATCCCGCTCAGCCCCAGGTTGTGCCTGGCTGGACCAGCACTCCCTTCCACACTAGCTGCCAAGAGCCCGGCAAGCACATGCAGAAACCAGGTAGGTAGCTGTGTGCAGCACCCCGATTCACTGAAGCACCCTGACTCACTGAAGCACCCCTGCAGCTGTGTGCACAAGATGGCCTCCACTCATCTCCTTTACACAGGTGGGGGGACCTGGGCTGGAGTGTTGCCCCCATCTCCCTGACAGACATGGGTCCCAAGTCTCACCAATGCTAATGCCTCAGCCAAACATACCTTCCAAGGTGTGAAAAACAAGCTCAAATACTCCTGCTTCTGAGTCTTTCTAGTAAAGAATAAGGCAGTGAGCTATGTCAAAAACTTGCATTTTTTAATGCATTGAGAGAGAGAGAGATTTCACAGATGCATGCACACTGGGAGGACATGAATATGTGGTCAAAGGACAACTTTTTTTATTTTTAGGTTTTTTTTTTGTATGTGCATGTGTGAGTGTGTGTATGTATGTGCATGTCTGTGTGTGTGTGAGAGAGAGAGAAAGAGAGAGAGAAGGCATGTGTGCCTGTGGAGGACCAAGGGTGACTTTGGGAATCATCCCGGATTGTTTCTATCTCCTTTTTGCTTCGCTTTTGGATTTTTCAGGACCCACCTTCCAGAGACAGAGGTACAGGCCACCACCATTTCTACTTGGTGTTTTCATATAGGATCCATGATTGGAACGCAGGTCCTCCTTCTTGTAAGGCAGAGTCTTAACCTCTGAGCCATCTCTTCAGCACAACTTTTGGAAGTCCACTCTCTTCTTGTACTATATGGTCTCTAGACATTAACTCAGGTCATCAGGTTATGTGTGGACACTTTTACCCAGTGAGTCAACTCACCAGCCCAAGGCTTTGCATTTTTCAATTTTCAGTTTTTCAAACAGATTTTTCGAATGAAATGCCACTCAAAACTATGATGAACAATGTCCATATGAGGGTGTCACCTTAAATCCCAACTGGAATGTCTACTCAGTACCAACTCCACGTTGGATTACAGTTTGGCATTCCAGAACACACTTCTCCACTGTGGTCCTTGTGCAATTACCCTTGAACCCCTGGGGCTCTAATTCAGGGGATTCACCTACCAGTGGAGCCTCTATTGGCACACCCTGCATGGGCCGGAGGAAAGCTAGATACAGGCGTCAACTTGGCAGTTGCAGGCTGAGCTTTGGCCACATCTGTGAAGAATTGACAGCTGGGACAGGCCATAGGCAAACCTGCAGGAAATTGTCTACTTGATGGACAGACTCAGTCCATGGTAGGTAGAGCAATCTGCTGAGCAGGTAGATAAGAGGAGGGGAGCTTTTGGGGTTCCCCAACTTGCACACTTACCTCGAAATCCTGGTAGGTACCAGAGTAGGATCAGCAGGAGTTGAATCAGGCTGGGTCAAGAGGGGATCTTTGAAAACCAAGTGATCTTTATTATGGAATCTAACCTCTTATATGCCAAGAAACAGGGGGTGCCATTTGTACACTGCACAGAGTGATGACATCAATAGTGGCAGACAGACTACAGGTGCTAGGTCAACAACAGGTGGGACCATCACCAACGATACAGCCCTGTCAATCCTTAGATATGTTAATATGCCCTAATGGCCACATTCATTGTGAAGAAAGAACAGGCTGCTGATAGGTCAGGAACAGGGTGATACAATTACAATAATAAAGATCTGTGCCCATCCTTTAGACATGCTAATTAATGTCTAGATGGCTTCCAGAGAACAGGAAGAAATATATAAAAAACACCTCTGCCCTCGACCACATTTCAAGACAGAACAAGATCCATCCTTGCCACCTACAGGAAAGTCAATAGGAGTCAGCCTGCAAGTAGGCGGGCACAGGAGGCACACTGTGACTGAGACCCCAAGGAATGCCCTTGGCATCTGTCTTCAAGAAATGGAGAACTCACGCTTGAGTGTTCCCTACAGAAGCTGATTCAGTTAACATTCTTTAGTATACCCTGGCAGACTTGATGTTTGGCAAATGGGATGTGGTCTTTTCTCAGCAATCCTGTGGATATAGTTTCCTTGGCTTCTGGTGTTGGTGTGAGCTCTCCTGCCAAGCTGAACTAAGAACTGAAATTGGACAACTATAAACTAGAATAAAACCCTTTGTTTCCCTAAATAAACTGTCAGTCATGAACTGATCAGCAACATGCAGGCAAACTGTACCAGGGGCTACAGGGATAATCTGTCAGACTTCTGGAGTCAGATGGGGGGAGGGTCAGGAGCCCCACAGACAGGCTGCTTGCTCCTTGGACTGTTTCAGTGGTCCACGATTCTCAAAGTCCCCATTGAGACTTGTCCAAGTCTCCAGGGGATTTGGAGACAGTCTAAGTACAAGAAGAGCTCAAGAACAAATCACATCCCATGTTCCTGGTCGCCCTTGCTCAGCTGCTGCAGCCTGTGCTCCAGTTGCTGAGGGTAGAAGGTTTCTCCTATGCATACCTGGCAAGGTCTGCAGTACACTCGGCAGTCTGGTCCAGTGTTCTTTTGTCAGCATCTAAACCAGAACATATTCCCTTTGCTTCTTGATTGTCCTGGCTAGATTTGCAATATAAATTGACTTTCCATTAAAATTGCATTATCAAAATAAATAAATCATTGAATTGCAAAATGCTAAATCCTCGAGGTTCTAAACATGCTGTCACAGAGAAGTGTTATTAAGTGGGCTGTGACAGTCACTGAATTAATGAAGATATTTCTGCTGTTATTACCATCACCCCTTGCTGTGGAGCATCTTCATGGTGGCACTTTAAGTGAGTAGAATGTTTTCGGGATTATGAATATGTCTTTTCTATCCCCCACTTGACGCTGGGGTGTAGAGACCCTTGATGGGGGGTGTTGCACAAACCAGTTTGGCTGCCTCTAAGTTTCAGTGGGGTCATCTCCTCAGTGTGTCTCAGATCACAACTGCATAGAGCCCTCCTTAAGCAAAGTCGTCCTGTTGACGGTGGGTCTGTCCATCGTCAGGAGGACATCAAGGCACCAGGGTGCCGGGCAGTCCACAGGCACCCTGGGGCTGCCACCTGGTTTTAGTTACTCAAGGATCGCTGATGGTGTTTCTTGTTCACATGGCTCCTCCTCAAAAGCTTCTCTGAGGACCTTCGCCTCATCCCCTCTTCCATGTCACTGCCAGGGCTCATCTTTCCCTGACAATTCACCCACCTCAGCCTTTCTTCCTATGATTGGACAGCATCTGTTGCTAGTCTGCAGACTCCCAGAGTCCTGACAGTTCACGATGCCATCACCTGACACAAAGGTGTCTTCACAAACGGTATCTAAAGTCAGCATTGAATGGCTTCCAAGGTGGACACCTGCCTATTGAAATCATGCTAATTTCTCTGAGTTCACCTGAACGTTTGCCTTTACTTCAAGTGTGGACAGTCCTGCAACACCCATGGAGCCCGTGTGCCCATCACACGCACAGCTGTGACATCCATAAGCATGGCGTGCAATGGCGTAGGGCCATGAGCTGCCTGGCAGATGCCTGGAAGTTCTAATTTTTGTTTTCCTGCAGTTGGGCCTGGAAATGGGAAGAGCAGTTGATGACGTCTCAGGGAGCAGGTCTGCAGTATGAGCTGTGCCTGGACAATGAAGACCCGGCCCAGCTGGGGTCCTTCTGGGCCTCCTATGACACAGGAGGGAGGAGGGCACATGGTTCATCAGGGATCAGTTAAGGACAGGACTTAGGAGTCACTGGCAGGTCTACCCCAAGCAGTGTGGAGAACCATTCTTTGGCTCCGAAGACCCCCAGATGTCTTCCCCAGCTCACATAAAGAAGGAAGGAGAAAGGTCATTGTGTATGGGAGGGGAGGGAATGGAAGAGGACAAGCATAACGAGAAAGGAAAGAGGGGAATTTGTTTCTGGAAAATGTTAATTACTTAACTCCCCTGTCAGCTAGTAAGTTCTGAGTTCAGAGAGTAAAGTAAGTCTTGATGACTTTACTCTCTCCCCCATTATCACCCTGGGAACCTTTGGATGTTTTCATAGTTTCAATTCCATGTCTTGATGATGATGATGATGATGATGATGATAGTGATGGTGATGACAGAAGTTTCCAGAATGGGAGAAGTACACAAATAACTCAGTTCAGACTTGGGATCAATCTGACTTGCTGACCGAGTTCTTTGTTTTGGGTCCTTACAGAGTGAAGGAGAAATGGGCTCGCCGAGATGATTATGGAGGGGCAAAGGTCGATTTAACAGAAGCGATAGCATGGATGCTAGGCACAATGACACGCTGATTATCTTGGCACGTCCATTCTCTGAGTGTCAGAGTCATTCTGTCCTAGCCCATCACCCAATTCCACTAGCATTCATTAAACTAAACGTGGTTGAGAAGAATGGCTTCCTGGGAACATGTGACTTCAACCTGAGGCTTGAGAAGAGAAAAATCCGCTGTTTCTGTGTCTGCTTACAGAGGAAAGAATATGCCCATTTGGGAATAAGAAGGACTGACTTATAATGAACATTCATTCATGCCTTCCAATTGGTTACCTTCTGAGAATCGCGGTTGCAGTTCCCTCATTGTGCAAACGTGGTAGAAAGACTTACCAATCTCCACTTATAGCAGGAGACTCACCAGCTGTCCATGTGACTCACTGCTGACCCCAACATCACATCCTTAGGCAGTGCAGTTGCGTCCTTTGCAAATGCAAGGCATTCTGCACTATGTCTGTCTAGGAGTTCATGAATCCCACACGGAAGGCAGAAACCCTTCTCTTTTCTTCTTGTCTCTCTGTCCAACACGTCTGTGCTTAGCTTTGCCCAGATGAATACAGAATGGCTGAGAAAAGCAGCTATGGAGTCAGCGCCCCGCTACCTCCACAACCTCAGTTTGAAAGCTCCTTCCCAGCACTCTCATGTGATGGGGTGTTAATGATATGTAGATTAAATGTCATTATGAAAGATAATTTGCATGTGCTCCCAGCAGAAAGGAGAATTGAAAATTTTGAATTAAAAGCACAAAATGTCTCCAGTCTCCCTCGCATGCTTTGGTCCATTGTTCAGGAGAAAATCGTTTGAAAAACAGAAGACGCTGGGTCACGGTGGTTTTCCACGTCTCTGAGAGGTAAAAGTATCCAGGGACGCTAGCTAAGGCTCCCCTGCCCTCGGCTCTCGGGGAAGCACTTGGAAAGGTCACCAACATCTTAAAGCTCATCGGCCTGTCCTCGAGCTGGCACACGAGCAACTCTGGAGAAGAACATCACCTGGCAATGCTGCCTCCACCCTACGTCTCCATCACACCCGAAGGCTGCCTTAGGTCTCCCTCCGCTCCATGCCAGTCACTGACTGATGGACATTCCACGTTGCCAGTGTGATAATTCACTCCCTGGACGCTTGCCCATTAATATTGATTCTTCCTAGAGGGTAGTATGAAATTTAGGCCTCTGAAATATGCATATCTTGGCAGGCAAGATTTTCCTTTTTTTTTTTTTCTTTTTGAGCATGCGTTCATTAGTTAAATGGAACATTTAGATTTTCTTTGTTACTGTTGCAGTTTGCCTGCATGGTTGCTGAAAAATCACCATCAAATGTCTTAAGGGAACAAGGGGTTTATTTTCTCATGATTGTCTGATTGTCCGGTTACAGTTTATAGTCCAGCTTGACAGGAGAGCTCACAGTAACACCAGGGCCGAGGGAATTGGCCACACCATCTCTACATAATGCTCTAGAGAGAGATGATCCTTACTTGCCAGACCAGCATGTCTGGCCAAGTGTATACAAGGATGCTAATTTTCTCAACCAGCTCTCTGTATTTTATTCCAGGGCCTAGTCCCACCCACTATGGGCTGGACCTTCCCCAGCAGGTAGACAATCTCTTGCAGGTTTGCTCTGGGCTTAACTCAACCATTAATTCTCTACAAATGTGCCCAGAGCTCAAACCTTCCACTGTCAGGTTGACATCTATGCCTAACTGTGACAACTATTATGAAAATAATATTATCACAGGTCCAGACACTACCAAAGATTCACAAGAAAACACCAGATTCCTTTGTAGTTGTGAACTCACTTCCGTTCTCCAGAGATAACCCTTCCCAGTGGTTTCTGGGAAATCCTTTGGGAATATTCCTATACATACCACATATTGCTGTCTGTCTACAATATGCACATTCAAGTGCACAAAGACACACTATGCACATACAATATACAACTATTGATATAGATATGTACATACACAAACTCTTCATCAGCTGGAGCATTTGCACATTGGCCTTTTTTTTTTTTTTTAAAGTGTGCGTATGTTCGTGGGCAAGAGGGCGCTACTTGAGCATGTGTGCCTGTGGAGGCCCAAGGGTGACATCGAGAATCATCCTGGCTTGCTTACCTCTTCATTGCTTTGCTCTGGGATTTCCCAGGCTCCATCTTCCAGGGACAGAATTGCAGGCCACCACCATAACTACCTGATATTTTTACATGGGACCTGGAGATCAGAATTCAGGTCCTTTTGATTGAGAGGCAAAGACTTTAGCCCCTGAGACACCTCTCCAGCCCCATATTGGTCTTGTTTAACTTATCAAAATTGAATCATCTGAATCCTATCATCGTCACACAGATTCCTCTTGGTCTATTTAGTCGTTCTGCAGTCTGTCTCGTGGCACCAGGGGTTGAAACTAGGAGCTTATCTTGCTGGGCAGACGCCATACCTCTGAGCCATATTTGCAGCAGTTCTGAGGCATTGATGGTGTGGCAGCATCTCAGATGTGTAGCTACAGATGAGCTCTAGTTTCCAGCTAGCACAGACAAGAGAAGATCCCTGTCTGTAGCCAACTCCATGTCTTCACAGCTACATGGTTTTGCTACTGACTTCTTGAGCTATCGTTTTGTTACATATCATATTTGACATATAGCCCCATGTCATATTTCAATTTAGGATCTTTTGTGTATGTGCGTATGTGCATGCATGTGTGTGTGTATAATTCTGAGATTGTCATTTTCATTATTCTGCCCACTTAACACTGTGTAAAATACTGTGACTTGAGCCGTGAAATTGAGAAATACTACATAATAAAGCTAGAATTTTACAGTAATTCTCTTCATAGAATTTATGCTTAGGGGTGTTTCTTCACTTTTGCTCTCCTTTGGTCTGTTGGCTCCTCCTCATTCATAGCAAGTTGATAATCTAGGATCTTGCTCTCCACAGTTACTGTTTGCAGTTGGTCTTGCCTTTCTGGTGTATGTGGGTCCACAAGGTAACAGCCAGCAGTTGTGGGCCCAGGTGTTAAGAGGTGGAAGGAGCTAGACTCCAGAGCTCGTCTGATGGCAGGTACTGGTGTGGGAGGTGAATACAGAAGCCCAGTCTCCCAGGCAGGGAACAGTGGGTGCAAGAGCTTTGGGGGGCTGCAGCTCCAGGGGGAAAGGAATCCACAAGAGCTTCCATATGCAAGGATTCCAGACCTCAGGGACCCTGGGCACAGGGGTCTCCCTGGCGGGGCTGTGGGGAAGGTCTTCAGCAACTGTAGCAGGAACAAGTCAGTACCTTGTAGCTTCTCCTGGACTGTTCCATCCTGGGGGTCCAAGCACCTACTCCTCAGCTTCTGTTGCTTAGGCTACTAGAGCATGTAAGTATATTCAGGGTTCATTGGCTTTCTACTGCCAGGCAAAATATCTGACAAGCAACTCTTAAGAGGAAAGGTCTGTGTGCGTATGTCTGTATGTGTGCATATGTACATCTGTGTGTATCTGTGTGTGTCTGTCTGTGTATGTCTGTGTGTTTATGTGTGTGTGTGCATCTCTGTGTGTCTGTCTGCGTGTGTATCTGTGTGTGTGTCTGTATGTGTGTTTGTGTGTGTATCTATATGTATTCTTGTGTGTGTATATATGTACATCTATGTATATCTGTGTATGTCTATCTATGTATATGTGTGAGTGTGAATCTCTGTGTATCTGTGTGTGTGCCTGTGTGTATTTTGTGTGCGTGTGTGTGTGTGTGTGCTCGCTCACTGTCTGTGTTTGTGTGTCTGTGCGTGTCTTGGCTCATGGTTTCAGGGGCTCATTCCAGGGGTGCTTTGCCCCCATGATTGCTGAGCATACAGTGAGGCTGAGCGTCATGGAGGAGGGGCTGCATGGTGGCAGTTGTGTTGTCTCCCCACAACTCGGCAGGCTGAGGATGAACCTGTGAGGAACCTCTCAGGGCCAGACTACAACACTCCCTAAAACAGAACAGCTAAGCACCTGGGGATACAGGTGCCCACCAACAAATGTTGTCACTGTAAGAAGAGAAGCAATATTGGGGGACAGAGGTGTCCTTTCCTGTAAATACCTTTTGCAACAAAGTTATAGCACATAAAGCTTTTGCCCCATCAAAAATACTAAAATACAGGACAAATAAAGTACTTGCTGAGCACACCTGATGCCTGACACCTGGTTCAGATCCTCGAGCCTTTTAAAGAAAACAAAATCCAAAAAGCTGTCCTCTGACCTCCATATATGCACCATGGAATGCACATATACACATCACACACTCACCACACAAACGTACATATTGTACACACATATATCCCAGACAAATATACACAGAATCATGTACACATACACATCACATACATATGCATCTACATTATACACTCACCATACACATATACATTATATGCATACATTACACACATCATACACAATCACAACATATACTTGCATTATACATACATATCAAATACTCATAGTACATATAGCATACACACATCACATGCATCAAACACATGTCACACATATCATACATGCATCATACACACACAATATCAACGAAATTTACAAGCATTCCTCTGTTCTCTTGACAGCCAGTTTCTCTGGAGAGAAAGCTTACTCTACTCTGAGCAGTTGAAGGGTCAGTGCTCCTTGAATAGTAGGATGTCTGCCTGGAATGAAAATATCCGAAACAGAAAGGAGGCTGGTGAAAAAGGGGGGGGGGGTAGGGCTCCCTTTTACTCTTTGATGTTGGCTTACTTCTCTTTCATCTCTGGCCAGAGCTTGCTGGGGTCTCTCCTTTCCACTTTCTCTACCATCCTGTAACAATAATGGCTTCACAAGTTCCACTGTAGGTACCACTGTGGGAGTCAGGGGGACACCTGTCAACTCAGGTTTGGAAGTCTGCGTCTCCCTGATCACCCCTCCCTGCATGGACCGTGCATCTACCCGGGAAGCCTGCAGCACGCTCACAAGTCTACTCCTGCCTTCTCCATCCGGCCAGCTTTGCAATATAGGTTGACTTTACATTAAAATTATATTATCAAAGTTAATAAGTCACTGAATTGTAAAGTGCTGAATCCTCAAGGTTCTAACACACTGTCACCTAGAAAGTTATTAACTGGGTTGTGACAGTCGCTGAATTAATGAATCGATTTCTGTTGTTATTACCATCATCCTTTGGTGTGGTGATCTTCACCGTAGCATTTTAAGTGAGCAGAAAGATTTCAGGATTATAAATATGCCTTTTTAGTCCCTCACTTGATGCCGGGACGTACAGGCCTGCATATATACATGCATCATGCATATGTCATATACGCACATAACATTTATGAAGAGTACCATGCATTCTTTTCTAAAACTTTATGGCCAGAGCTACACTGAAGAGACAGCTGAGGCCAGAAGTTTTGGCCAGGCTCGCCTTTGCTGAATGTGAACTTAAGAAGGTGGGTCTCAGAGCTCAGCCAGCTATCCCGCCATGGTGGAGGACTCTGAGCTGCAATGGTGAATGGACCCAATGCGGTGTTACATTCAGGCCAATTCCTCTAGCCACTTCTTCCCTGGACCCAGGCAGAGTGGAGAGAGCTTCCCAAGGGCAAAAACAGATGTATATACTACATTCATCAAAGGTGCAAATCCAGGAAGATGTCTCCAACCCGAGAAGAGCCAATGAGAGCTATTTAAAGTCAATGAGAGTTATTTAAAGACGCACACAGCTGTTTCTGAAGTCAAATCATCTGGGCTCTGCATGACCGGATGGAGCGGGTGTCAGGGGGGAACGGCAATGAGAGTGTATGTGTGGTTACATGCTAGCTTGAAATGCTTGAAAATCCAGAGAAAGGAGAGAGCAGAGAGAGGGGAGGAGGAAGGTACAGAGGGAAAGGAGGGAGGAAAGGAAGAAGAAGAGGAGGAAGAAGAGGAGGAAGAGGTGGGAGAAGGAAAGGATGATGGGAAAGAGAGAGAGGAAGAGCTGTGTTCTGTACTCCAGGTTGAGACCTTTGGATCTTTTCCAGGTGGGAGACTAAAACTCAGGGCTTGGCACATGCTGGGTGAGCACGGTAGCACTGAGCTGCAGCCCCATCCTTGTTTCTTCAGGGCGCGGTGCTTTTAGGTGGCCCCTTGCACTCTCCTCCTCCTGCCTCTGTCTCCTGGGAGTCGGGATTGTGAGAGGCAACAGGACACCCAGCTGATTCTGGCTTCTGTCTGTGGAGGAGAAGAAGAGAAGACCCCGAGGACCTCATGCTCTGTGGGCTGGTAGCCATCCGTTGACACAGGCCAGGTGACTTCATGACCAGCGTGGACGGGCTGGTCTGCTGTGATCTGTGGGTGCCAACTGGGCCTGTGCACACCCTTCCCCAGACTGCTGTGAGGGTGATCCAGTCCTGCATCTCAGGAACATCAGGGGAGGCCATTTGGCTTCCTGGGGAAGAATTGAAAGGGGGAGTGTGACAGTGGGAAGCTGGGTAGGAAGGGATCCCAGAAGCCTTTGCCACCAGGAACCCTAGGAAAGCAGGGTCAGGAGACCGGAGAGGACAGGAGCGGGAAGGAAAGGGGTTCTGAGGGAGGGTGGAGCAGAGTGCTAGGTTATGTGATCGTAACAACACATCAGAGGGAAGTGGAATCTCAGGTGGCCACGGATCACCCACAAGCAGCAGCCAGCCAAAAGTTTCTATTCACACGCAGTGCCACGTTCGCAGAGGGGAGGGCCGCGCACAAAGCCGGCCGTTGTTTCGACGTGACCACACACTAGACACAGGGAGGGCTGGCGGCCACTCGGACAGCTGAGAGCACTTCAGGGGCACAAAGGTACAATTGTCCCATCTCTCCCGGGTCCAGCCAAGTGGGACTTACTTAAATGAAAATAAGAGGCTTCTCTGTTCACCTGGGGCGAAGGTTACAAGGGAGGAGATGAACCCAAGTTTCCATCTGATACTTTTGGTTCCTGGGGTAGCTCTCTAATCACAGGTATTTATTGCTACTCTAGTGTCTTTTTTCTCTCTGTAGATATTAAAGTAGAAATTTAATTATGGTGGTTGAATTATTGAAAGAAGTGGAAGTGAATTTTGCATACCAGATCTCTCCTTCCTCTCAACTTGAAGGATCGGTTCCTGCCATTTTTAGCAGTCCTGAGTCTCTGAATCCTGAGTCCAACAATTGAGGGTTTCCAAGTCCTCGGTCAGAGCTCATTTAGTAGATAACATCTAAAGATTAATAAAGGGGGATTGAAGAGATGATTCAGTGAGTAAATCACATGTCATGCAAGCGTGAGGACCAGAGTTCATATCCCCAAAACCCAAACCAAGCTAGAGTGGTAGCCAGTCTGTAATCCCAGCGCTCCTTTGGGGACACGGGGAGACAGACACAGGAGAATCCCTGGAATCTTCAGCAACTAACAAGAAACTGACTCAACAAGGTGGAAGTTAAGGAACCAGGCCCCTGGGAACCTCCGGGGCTCCCCTGGAAGTGATGTAAGGGATGAGGACAGATCAGAAGAGGTGGGAAGCACTTCTGACCTCTACAGGCACTCTGAGGCTCACGTACACTTGTAATCACACGTGGGACACACACACACACACACACACACACACACACACACACACGCACACGCACACCATGTAAACACAGATTTGTGTTTAAAGATTAGTAGGAGATTCTAAAACTCTTTTAGATAAGATATGCATTTGAAAGCTAGGTGTGCTGACACGCGTCTCTAACCCCGTCACCACTTAAACGTGGGAAACAGATTACCTTCCCAAACAGTTGGTGGCACTGTTTGGGAAGGTAATCTAGCCTTTTGGAGGTGCAGCCTTGCTGGAGGAGGTGAGCTTCGAGGCTGGATAACCCAGCCCTGCTTCCTCTCTTGCTCTTTTTGTCCCCCTCTC
This sequence comes from Typhlomys cinereus, assembly GCA_023101885.1. Taxonomy (NCBI): domain Eukaryota; kingdom Metazoa; phylum Chordata; class Mammalia; order Rodentia; family Platacanthomyidae; genus Typhlomys; species Typhlomys cinereus. Next base: position 195,092 of record JALPQD010000989.1, read on the forward strand.
CCCCTCGGCCAGGCCGTCATGATCTGAATCAGCCTCTGAGTTCAGCCACCATGCCTTCTGCTGTCTGCTGTCTGCTATAATGGACTCTACGCCCTCTGGAACCATAAGCCAAAAGAATAACCCTTTTCTTCCTTAAGTTGCCTGGGTCAGAGTCTTTTCTCACAGCAAGAGTCATTATAACACCTGGGACTTGAGCAGGTGAGGCCCGGACCGTAGTAACACCCTGCCTCAAAACAACAACAAAACCAGAAGCCGTTCTGGCAGGCAATGGCTTCTGAATTTGGGTAGAGATTGATCATTGCTGGAGAATTCCAAGGCCCTGGAGAAAACCAGCTAGTTTTCTTTGTGTCAAAATCAGCAGCAAGCACACGAAGCCCTAGAGGGCGCTTCTGTTGAGAAAATGAGAACCTGGATTCTGTCAGCTCCCTGGTTTAACAAAAACTGAAATGAAAACATGCTTTTCGTTGTCATGAAAATCATCAGCTCGAATGCATAATAGAGGGGCTGGTCCTTTTCATTCCGGGTTGTACACCGTTTGGATGAAGCAGTGCCTCAGACATGAAAGAAAGAGCTTCTCAGGCTTACCCCCCAATCCTCCCTCAGAACTTCCCTTGACTGGGGTGTCTTCTTGTCACCTCTGCTGGTGGCCTGAGGCCAGCGTTTTGCCCGGGGTGGAGACAGAAGACTGTGCAGTGCGCCTGGGAGCGCACTTGTCTGACGCCCCAGACCCACCAGGCCGAGGGCTGGGTGCTACCCACCTCTCTGTGTCTGTTGGCCACTCTCCCCCTTCCTCTCGAGGCCGAGCTAAGTCCCTCGCAGAGCCCGTCTTCTCCCCACCTCTGCACTCAGCTGTCTGGGAACTGCTTCCCACCCCTTCTGATCTGTCCTCATCCCTTAGATCACTTCCAGGGGAGCCCCGGAGGTTTCCAGGGGCCTGGAACACTCAGCACAAATGATCCTTGGGTTGTCCACAAACTGCACAGAGGGGACCCCGAGTTGGCATCTGAGAGGAACTGCCTGTGAGAGTTAGCTACAGGTGTCACTTGACAATTGAGGGCTGCGTTCTGGGCACATCCGTTAAGAATTAGGAATTAAGTCCTGAGCATGTCTGAAGAAGATTGTCTAAATGATGGGAAAGACCGTCATCAGTCCACGATGCATGGGAGCATTCCCTGCGCAGGGGGATAAGATGGAGGTCTGCTCCTCTCTTAGCAGTGCTGTGGTTATGGTGTGGCTAGTTCCCTCGGTTCCTGGTGTCCGTATACACTTTCCTACCCACTTGCACTGAGAGCTGTAACTAGACAATTGTAAACCAGAATAAAACTCTTTATTTCCCTTAAACCACTTGGGCACGAATTGGGCAACATACAAAGAGACTGCCCACATCCAAAATACAGCACTGCAGGATGCTGGGACTTCTAGACTCAACCAGTGTGATTTCACGAGGAGCCTGGGAAGGGAGGGAGTCACCCAGACATTCAAGACCCTCATGAACACCAGCTGGACATTTCCTAGGCGGCAGGCGAGCCCACCTCGCTGATCCCCCGAGGAGTTCGGCAGAGGGCGCTCTGGCATCAGAACAGTCAGACATGGTCACCAACCTGAACCGGGCTTGCGGAGACCGGGCTTAGACGAACAGACAGGAATCATCCCCGCACTAGGCTTGTGTGCAGGGGCACTGCCCATCTTCAGGTCTTCATCCTGGTCCGCAGTCAAGAACGGCTGGAGACTCAGCCTTTGCATCTCATGGTATTGGTTCACTGAGGCAAAGAGAGCGCCTATGGGATTTATGGCTGTGTGTGCCAAGCTAGGTTTTGTTGGAGAGTTCCTTTCATTGGTGGCACCCTATTTCTAAGTCCTTCCAGGGAGAGGGGGAAAATAATCTCGTAGGATGCAATTTCAGAGTCACTGCTGAGTTTACTGCATTCTGCTGGGGGGTAACGTCACATCACGTGGTTGCAGAGCACCAGAAATAGCTCTGCTGCCGGAAGTGGACTCCGCGGTGGGCTGGACATGGTGGGCGTGGCTTGCCGTGTTTTGAGAAACGTCTTCTTCTGATTAATTAAAGAAAGGAGCATAGTGGAGCAATAAAGTCCACTCAGTGGAGAACGTGCCATGTGTGCTTCAAAACTGGTTTCTGGGGGAGGGAGTATAGCTCAAGAAGTAAAAGTCCTTGTAGTACATGCATGTGTTCAAATCCCCTTGACCTAAGTAAAAGACTGAGGCACGGTGGAGCACATGTAGACAATCTCAGAATTGTGGGGAACACAGAACGGGGGTGGTGGTGACAGGACTGGGGCATGGCTTGCTGACTGCTTGTTTAGCTCCAAATTCAGTGAGTGATCCTGTCTCTAAGGAACAAGGTAGAGAGTGACAGAATAGGATATACAATGTCTGAACTTCCCTGGTCTCCAGGTATCTCTGGACACATGTGCATACACACCACACACACGCACACATGCACACGCACACACGCACACACATACACACGCATGAGCATTTGTTAGTCACTTACTGAGGGCAGGGACTACCTGTAGGATTTCATTAATGCTTCATAACCACCACGTGGTCAAAGACGTTTCAGAGGCGAAAGCTGGAAAGATGATGAGAGGCCACTGGACGCACCTGTCTGATGACCCAGTGGGTCCAAGGCACATCCACAAAGAAAGAGACTGGCAGCGGGCCTCAAGGGTTCAGCACATGTGGTCAATAAACATCACTTTCCTTCTCAGATTCCAGGGCTTTTCAGTTGAAATTTGTATTTGAAGGAAATTCCTGGTGGTTCGGCCATGACATTTTATGTAGCAGGAGTTAAATGATCAGTTGCAAAATCAACTTGTCACCTGGTGAGTGAAATTAGCATGCAAGCGGCTGCTTTTCAGTGCTGGCGAGTGGCTGTGTAATGGCTCTTTTCTGGAAGGCGTCTATTAGTGTCTATTAATCTATTTTTTTGTACCGGACAACAGACAGCCCTTTACTGTTGAGTGCCACCGTAGGGGTGCAAAATGCAGTTACTGAGGTCACAACCACAAGGCCAATCAAAGTCACCCCAAGAAAGCAGGTGCTGGCTTGGATCAAAACATTCTGTCCCACTCCGTAAAGTGCAAGTGTCCCAGCTGGGAGCAGAAGCAAGTGTTCTGCTGACGTCATTTGCAGATCCACACGAAGAAGCTGCCAGGGTGGCTCATCCCTTTCCAAACGCCTGGGTGCCAGGCTACACATCAGAGTCCCATGGTGGCATAGAGCCCAGCCCTGTCTGTGACAGAGGGAACAAGGAGAAGCTAACCAGGGAAGAAGTCTAGGGTATGCCTTGAAGAAAGCCCAGGACATTCCTTCAGAAACACAAACCCTGCCCTCTAGTAACAGAGATGACATGACATCACAGACAGAACCAATTCCTTTTCTTTTATTCATTGTCACTTGCCCTTTGGTCATGCATCCCTGGTTCCCTTCTGGGAGCCACCAAATTTCAGCTCTGAGACTGTGTTCTGTCTCCTTCAATGGAAGTGCTTGGTTGAGGTGGACCAGAGGATGTAGGAAAAGACACGAAAACTTCCTTCTAAGGTTCTAAACTCAGGAGTTCACAGAAAAAAGCTGAAGGCAGATGGAAACGGTTTGGTCTAATGCTTACTTTTGAGCTACTGGATCAACCTTGCCCAAAGAGAACCCTTATCCTGAACGGCTCCCTTATACCAGTGAACATATTAATACATTTTTCTCCTTTTCTGTTTCCAATTTGATTTACACATAGGGTGAGTTTCTATCCCTCTGCAGGTGTACTAGAGCCAATGAAACTACTAATTGTATCTGTACCTAGATCCCCTTTGTCAAAGTCAGAGCATGGGGACTTGACGTGCCCCTCCGGAAAGGTGGGCCGAAGATCCGTAGCACTCTGGTATCCATGTACAGCCAATGTGCAGCCTAGACTACAGATGACTGTGAAGGCCTTTGTTGGCATGGCAATTCAAAGATGGGTATTGAACCTTCTGGGGAAGGTGCATGATTCTTCCATGTTGTGGTTCAAACAAAATCGTGTATTAACCCTAGCTTTTGAGTCTATTTGCATCTATAATGTTTTGTCCATGGATAGGTTATTACTTTTATTTATTTTTTTCTAGGGTACAGTTCCTCATTTTCTGTCCCCAAAGCCTACGTGACACCCCCCCCCCCCCCGCGGATTGTGTCTAGTTCCTGGCAACTCTCCATCATGTCACAACACACACTTGCTACACGTCTACAAAACAATAAAACCAGTGAATCAGAGCCAGGAGATAGACTCCAAAGAACACAGATGTCCCCAGCTCCAAGGTGTAGGCACACACCGTCCCAGACCGCACACGCCTGGAGTCCTAACTTGCCAGAGCCTGGTTCAGTGATTCCGACCCCCCTCAGCCCTGTTAGGGGGTGGTTTGTCTGCAGGCAGGAATTTCTGTTCTCGACACAGGGTAATGGGGGTCCCTTTCGGAGATGCTAACCCTACCTGAGATGTCAGCAGAGTCGAAGGGTAGGGGTGGGGAACACTTGGGAAAGGTGTGTTGTCTGAGTTATCTGGGGCAGGTGGGCCTTACTTATTCCCAGCCCCCTAGAACTTGGGTATATCCTGGAGGAGGCCAAAGGCCCAGGACCTCCAGATGCCAGAGAATGCGTGGGGCTGGCTCCAGGATGATTGCCCAAGGCCAGCTAGAGTGGGGTCCGACCCCACCGCCCTCACTCGCCACCCCGCGCGCCCCCAGCCCCTCGCGGGCACCGCGCTTCCCTGCACAGCCGCGGAATCGGTTCCACGACCTCCGCCCCGAGCCAGGCTGCACCCCAGCGCTGCGGCCAGCCGGGCAGGGCGCTGGCTGGGCCTGGGGCGGAGGTGCCAGGAGCCGGGAGCTATTTTTAAAGAGCCGCGTCACAGGGCTGGGGAGGAAGAGCCGGCTCCCGGGCCCATTGTCTCCGGCCGGGCAGCTCGGGAGGGGTCGTGAGGGCGCGTTTGAAACCACCCGAGCGCGCGAAAAGGCGCAGGACCGCGCCTGACCTCTGCGGCGGGAGGGGCGGGGTCCAGGGGCGGGGGCGGGGGCGGGCCCAGAGAGGGGCGGGGCCGGCGCCCTCCGGCCGCTGTAGGCTGGCAGCGGCGGCGGCGGCGCGGGGACTGCGGGGACAGCCAGGCGGCCGCTTCGGCAGCGACGCCCGGGAAAGCCCGCCTGCGCCTCCGCGGCGCGTCCTGAGAGCGAGGTTCACAGCGGCGCCACCCGAGGCCAGAGGCGAGCGTTGGGCGCCGAGAACCCGGAGCCGACTGGAGAGACCGGGGAGCGCGGGGGCGCGGCCCGAGGAAGCCGCAGAGCGAGCCCGGGCGGAGCGCGGGCGCCGGGCGCGAGCACCCCGCGCCGCAGCATCGGAGGCGGCTTCACCAGAGACAAAAGCCGCGATGCCCGCGGGTCGCCAGCCCGGCCGGAGAGGACGCGGGCGCTGTGGGGTCTGAGCGCGGCGAGCCGTGCGCTGCGCTCCCGGGGGGACGCCGAGGCCCCAATCCCGGGCGGGCGGCGGGCGGAGCCCAGGTGCGCCCCGGCCGCAGCGTGCCCGTGACTGCTCCGGGGGCGGCGCCCTCCCGCCGCAGCCGCAGTGGCCGCAGCGAGGAGCCATGGGCAACATCCCCTCCAACATCTCGGCCTTCCAGTCCCTCCACATCGTCATGCTGGGTTTGGACTCGGCCGGTAAGACCACGGTGCTCTACCGACTTAAGTTCAACGAGTTCGTGAACACGGTGCCCACCATCGGCTTCAACACCGAGAAGATAAAGCTGAGCAATGGCACGGCCAAGGGCATTAGCTGCCACTTCTGGGACGTGGGCGGCCAGGAGAAGCTGCGGCCGCTGTGGAAGTCCTACAGCCGTTGCACGGACGGCATCATCTACGTGGTGGACTCGGTGGACGTGGACCGGCTGGAGGAGGCCAAGACGGAGCTGCACAAGGTGACCAAGTTCGCCGAGAACCAGGGCACGCCGCTGCTGGTCATCGCCAACAAGCAGGACCTGCCCAAGTCTCTGCCGGTGGCCGAGATCGAAAAGCAGCTGGCCCTGCACGAGCTCATCCCGGCCACCACCTACCACGTCCAGCCTGCGTGCGCCATCATTGGCGAGGGCCTCACCGAGGGCATGGACAAGCTCTATGAGATGATCTTGAAACGCAGGAAGTCCCTCAAGCAGAAGAAGAAACGGTAATGCACCGGGCAGTGTACGGGAGCGAGGCGGAGAGAGCGAGCCAGTGCGTGGAGCGTGAATGAATGGATGGATGGGTGAGCGACGGCCCGCGCCCAGTGAACAAAGACGGTAAACCAAAGGATGCTTCGGATTTTTAAAACGCAATCTCTGTACCCAAATGCTGGACTCCGGGACCTAACCAGGGTGTGAAGGCTGCTCTGCCTGCCTGCTGGACACCTGACCTCCCCTCCCCCAGCTCAGGGGACCTTTTGTCTAGACGCTTGAGCTACCGGTGGGGTAAGGTGGAGGACTGTGGGGAGTGGACGTGCGGATGCCAGAGTCCCGCCGTGCGCCCTCTGGCCCCAGGTGGGAAGGCTTCGTTGTCAGAGACAAAGGGATTTCTTCTGGCTCCAGTAGGGCCAGGCGTTCAGGCTGCCCTTCCCCCATTGGGGGATCACATGTGAGTTACCTGAGACATGCAGGTATGGATCCCCTCCAGCTATCCCCATGGGGGCTGGTAGGCACTGGAGTGTCCAGAGGGGATGACCTCTGCTTGTAGTCTGGAGCTGTGGGAGCTGAGTAATTTTACGTCACAGGGCAGGCCCCTGTTGAAATTTCATTTGTCCTGCTCTGGGCCCAAAGGAGGTGAGGTGTGGGACTTTGAGGAGGATTCGCTGGGACTGTGGGGCAGTTGGAGGATCGGGGCACTGTATTGCTGGCCTTAGCAGGGGAATGGCCTAGAAGACACTCCTTGCTAGGGGTGTGTGTGTGTGTGTGTGTGTGTGTGTGTGTGTGTGTGTGTGTGTTTGTGTTGGTTTCAGAAGACAGATTTTATCGAGAGCTGCTTTTCAGCCTGGAGTGAGCAAGCCAGTCCTCTTCCACGAATGGCTTGGGTCCTGTCCATGTGTAGGTCATTATCACATAAAGAGACCAATAAAAGAAAGAAAGAAAAATCGTTGGAGGTGGTGGCAAAGGATGCATTTACCATTTGCAGAATGGTTAAAAAAGGTAATTCATGCTGGGTGGGCTGTGGGGGTGTGCTCCTGGTTTCAGAGACATCCATCTCTACGCCTTACTGAATAATGGGCATGATATTAGAACCGTATGTGTAGAATTTTAAATTCTCTCACCCTGCTGATTGGTTTGTCTGAACACACCAGCTGCAGATGTGTGCTGAATTGCAAAATGGTTTTTTTGGCAAGGAATCACTGGTAATACCACATGGTGATGGTTTACAGACATGTTTAATTTTTTTTTTAATGAATACTCTCACCTTAGAAATGTTCATCTTAGGGAGGGAGGGAGTTTGCCCGTTAATGTCCCTTAACACTGCAAGTGGCAACATGTTTGCATTTCTAATTTGGTTCATTGTGGCCTCTCTAGTTTCAGTATTTCATTCAAAATGTCTCATTACCAGTATTTAATGTCATGCACTGCAAAATAAAACCCCACCTGTTGCAAAAACTGACCTCGCTGCATGGATTTGAAACAGGAAAAGCGTGAAGGATGAAGCCCTTGGGAATCCACTCCTGTGGGAACTGGCTTCCCTGCCTGCCAGCACTTTGGGCAAAAACAACAATGAGTGCCTGAGATGAAAGGACACCAGCGTGTGACGTCATGGGCACTGGTCCTCAGGCACGTGACCGTTTACTTGAAAGAGGTTCTGGAGAATAGATAAAGTGAAAAGAAGAAATACATATTTTTAATAATGTGATTTAAAAAAATCCTATATAATCAGGACCAAGTCTTGGCTTATGGAAGCTATCATTTATCCTGAAACACAGTATCAAAAGAGAAATTTACAGTGACTTTTTTTTAATTTCCTCTCTGAATCCATGTTTCCAGGTACAAATTTTGATTTCCTTCCATAGTAACACATTGCTTTGCACAGGAGGCCAATAGAAACTGGACGTGGTATGCTTAGGCATGGAGTTAAGTTATCATGATATACACCCTCCCCTATTATCCAGGACTCTCTAGAAGTCTAATTAACAGCCAGAGACAGAAGTCTTGCCTTCTTCCTGCCTGAAACCCAATCCTTGGAGGATGTTTTTGAAGCCAGGCTGTGGCAGCCCAGGCTCTTTTCCCCTTGTCTGTGTGTTCGGTGACCCTTCAGTGCTGGTCCTTTGTAGACATTCAGGAGAGAAGGTGGAGCTGAGCTGGTGAGAGAAGCCTGGGTGTGAGATCCCTTTGCGTAGGGACAGCCTGTCTGCTGACTTCTCCATGGGCGGGGCCCATCCTCCCAAGATTCTGTATAGAGTTATTAAGAGAAAAATAAATCCATCTTCCTTTATTTTCTTCACAGCTTCTCAAGCACTTTGACATTCTGTTAGTTCCACACTATTGAGAGAATAATATAGTTGTTTTTTGACGTTGCAGATGCCATATGTGCTACCTGCTCCAGTTGACAGTCTAGGCTCCAGGTATTGGTTCAGATCCTGGCCTGCTTGAACCATGAGGGACAGTTTTGGCTTTGTGCTTTGGTTTACTTGGGTTTGGACTTTTTTTTTTTTTTTTGGATTTTTTTTTTCATTACCAATACTTAAGGGTGCATTTGACTGTTAGTAATTGTACAGTAAAGTCAAACCCTGTGGTGTATCAACAGATTGAGTCTTGTTGATTTCTGTAACCTTTGACTAATTCCAGCCCATCACATCCAAGGGGACCCAGGGAACCACCTGGGGGCAGTTTCCATGATGCTTTCTGCCCTTTGGAGATCAGATGGGTTCCCATAGAGGAATTTGGTCTCCCCAAGTGAGGTTTATATATATATATATATATTATTTTTTTTGATAGACATAAGGAGGCCCATTTGGTTTTAGAACAATTCTCTTGGCTCACTCTCTGTGACAGTGTTGGGACTGTGTCCCCTGGCTTCCGTTTTTTGGTCCTTCTGCTGTAACTCTCTGTCTTGATCATTCTCTTCTCCGTTTCCATCCCCTTTTATAATGCATATATGATGCTGTGAACAGAAATAAATTATTTATACAATCAAACTGTTGGGGACATTTTCTGTTTCGTCAGTCTTCCTCAGGTCTCTGCTATCCCATGGGTAGAATGCAAGTAGGGTGGTGGGGGGGGGTACAGGAAGTTAGGTGGGTTCCAGGACTGCATCCATCATGAGCTTCTCGATGTCCGTGTCCGGAGTCTGCCCTGAATGGCGGGTGCAAAGCCTACGCCTCCGAGCCTCGCCCCACATGGCCGTCCCCTCCCTGGGCTCTATGGGGACATAACTCTTCCTCCTTGCTTTGCCTGATCGTGATATGGTAACTCAGAAGAGCCCCTCTCTAGTGTGATGGTGTATCTGCGTTGCTCCCCATGTCTTGGCTGATGCCTGTTTAGTATTGTGACCGTGCCCATGGGCAGTGCTTCAAGATGCCGCACCTTCAGAAGTGCAGTAAGATGTGGCACATTCTGTAGATGCCTTGCTGAGAAATGGCTTGCTCCATAATGGAGCGTGGGGACCAAACTCAGTGGAACCTTCCTGAGGTTTGATGGAGAACACAGCAGTGAGGGGTGGGCGTGGCTTGTCTGGCATTATGCTGCAAGCATAACAGTCACGGCGAGGACCGCAGGGCCTCTCTTTAGTCGGAAGTCAGTTTCAGAGCTAGGGATACAATTGTACAATGCTTACCCAGCATGCACCACACTCTGGACAATCCTCAGCATTGGGGAGGTGTTGGATCAGCAGTTCCAGGTCACCCTTACCTACGAACCAGTATGTGGCCAGCCTCAGCTACATGCGATCATGTCTTACATAAATAAGTAAATAAATAAATCTAGTTCCAAATTCTGGCCCGAATAAAACCCCACAATTTTTGTTTGTTTGTTTTTTAATTTCATTGACCTCTGAGCCTGAGGATGAAGCCTGGAGAGAGAGGGCTTGGCCTACTTCCCAGCTCTGAGCTCAGTTGGCTGCCCGTTGATTCCCTCCCACTTGCTTCTGGCTGTCCTCTCCACACCTTCACCGTCCCTGACCTGGCGCCCAGGCTGCCGACGCTGGATACACAGAGAATCAACCCTGGAGCATTTCAAACCATTCAGTCGAGTGTCACCCAGAGCTGGGACGGGCTGCACCGGGTGTATGTGAAGTTGTCTCGGTCTTAACGTTTCAAACTTCTCATCCAGTGCCTTCAGGCAAGGGGTAGATCCTTACTGGCAACTAACCTAAGGTTGAACACAGAGGAGGCGCTCACCAAATATTGACTTTAGGTGGAATATAGTAGGTGCTCGCTAAATATCGGCTTTTTCCATGTTAATTGATTTCAGTTGTAAATGCCAAAGTGAGCATTACAATAAACAAACTTTTTGCATTAAACACGTACATTAAAAAGAAAATAGACAAGATAATAATAACTTTTTCCAAGTTATTGTTATTTGGTGAACCTTGCTCCAACCTTGTAGAAGACTGTTAATTAGATACTGAGCATGTCTATTCTCTTTTTAAAAAAAAAAAAAAGACTATCATCCACGGTGCAGTAGGAACTAATATTTAGAAGCTAGATAACATTGAGCACATGCAAATGCTATGTTCAAGCACTAAATCCTGTGGGGGGGGCAGTGAGGGGTGGGCTCATGGTTCTCATGGGAATTGTTCCCCTTAACATGGACTCAAGTCAATGGAGCAGTCTTACTCAGCTCTGAACTTGACCATGGGGCTGCTCAATGTCCAAGCAGGATCTGCCACCCGAGGCACCCCAAGTTCCTCCCCCATGCTTAGGAGTCAGAATGGATGAGCTAGGTTATCAGCTCATCTAGGCTTCCTTCAAGCGGCTCCAGGTAGGTCCCATTCTTAAATACATTTGTTTCCAGTATTCCTTGCAGGACCCTGTGTCGTCGAGGAAACACCACTTTGACATGCAGCCACACACTGCAACCGCAAGTAAATGACAGTGGGTCTGCATCCACGGGGATACTTCAAAGCCTTAGATCCCTCTACTCACGTGGGGTGTCTTTGTCTGCCTTGCCCACCTGGTTTTGAAGGTCAGATGGGATCATGGGAAGGTTGCCACAACCATGTCCACTGAGAGGCAAATGCAGACATGGGCAAGGGACCAGGCTGCTTCTGTGTGCAGACCCTTCGCTCTTGTGTCTCCTGGCCTCTCTCGTGGTGGACCCAATGTTTCCTCTTCATGGTTATTGATCGGGAAACTGGTGACTCACCGAGAGGATACCACAGGAAGGCTCAGGGCTCTGCTCGTTGTGGGATTCTCCACTCCTCTCCCCCCCCCATGGCTTTTTAGGACAGTTTCCAATTCTTTAAGTGCTCACTTCTCATGCAATTAATTTCATTTGCCCGCGTCTCCGGAAAACACACAACACCTCCATGTATAATTTAGAAGTCCCCATGGGCATGATGAAGGTAGCAGACTCTTCCATAAACACAGGTCTGCACCCATCCTTCCATAAATACAGGTCTGCAACATCTTCCATCCTTACGGAGGTGACATCTTGCTTTACTATGCCATTTGAACTGAGCTGGGACGATACAGTCATTGCATTAAAAACAATGTTGCTAAAAGTAGTGTCCGCAAACTACTGAGACGCCCACACATCAGGGACACTCCATGGTCAAGGTGTCAGGGTGACTTATTGTCCCCTGTTCCTGACCTCTGATGGACTATCATTCCAAACAATAAATCAGCCCTAAATGATGAGGTCCCTGAACCCAATGTGAGGCACTCTTCGTTGTACCAAACACCAGACTTTTAATTGAGCCAAATCACAGCTTTGAGCCACCAGCCTTGGTGTAAACCAGGAGCTTGGAGTCTTCCCAGAGTGCTTTGCACTGTGCTCTGGAGCTATGGTGTGAGGAAGTCAGCTCTCCTGGGGTCTGGGGTCTTCCTGAGATGTCTCTGTGTGGCCTCCACTCTTCGACCTCTCCTCTCCCTCCCTGACGCCTGGATGATGGCTCCTCCAGGCTTTCTGGAAGCCAGGATCAGAACGGCAGCCTCAGCTGCTGGCCTCACATCATTGTCAGTGTCCAAAGGTTACCTTGGAGACGTGGTTCAATTGGGTACGCCTGAGCAAGTCTGGGAGGCACCAGGTTTCCAGGTTCTTGTGACCTTGATCAAAGTTGGACCACAGACAGACAGATAGTAGCAGAAGCAGAGGCCATTTATTAAGAAAGAAGAATTTAGAGAATGGAAGTGGGCCAGGTGCTGGCCATGAGAGCTGAGTCCTCAGAGATCATTCTCTCGGAAACTGCTTTCTTCAGTTGGAGCTTCTAGGCTTTTCTCAGACGTACTCTGTCACTGACATGCAGCCCTGGAGGGGCGGGTTTCTGGTCTTTCCACCAACTGGCTTCTTTCATATCCTAATCTTAGCACCTCTCCCAGCACACCCCACTTTCCCACCACAACTTCAGGTGTCCACAGTGCTGTAATGCCTCAGGAAAGTCCCCTTGGCCTGACGGGTGCTTCCTGTAGCTGTCTCAGGTGGATTCTGAGATGGGCGGGAATCCTACAGCACAGTCCAGTTCCAACCTCTAACCAGCACCTGGTCGACCCCAGCAATCAGGGCAACGTGCCTTCAGCTGAGAGTTGGGGATTTCCTGCAGAAACATCCAGAAGGAGCACTTGTTCCTAGGGCCGTGTCTTAGCTCTCCTGGGAGACGAGTCTGAGCTGCGAAATTAATCCTTAACCGTGCCTGTGATTTGCTGTCATGTGAGGCTTCAAACCAATAGGACCAGAGGGAAAGTGTTCTTAGAGAGGAGCCAGTGAGTGAGTATAAAATGAGTCCTTTTGCTGCCTCTACATCTTAACGTGTTAACATGTGATGCCCCGAGTCTTTGCAACCATCTTGACACCATGAGGCTCAACTCTCACAAGGAAAACAGGAAGTGTGGAAGAGTCCCCTCCCCAGGCCTTAGATACTATCGAGGAACTAATTGCCCTGGGCCTTGTGGACATGTGAGAAAGTTAGTCACCCTCTGCTTAGACTCAGCTGCCAGAGGTAAAACTTCTCAAGTGATAGAGCCCCTCATACTTCACCAGAACCTTCCATGGGGCCTACAGAGCTTCCACAGAACTGGGAGGGCACAGAGTGTTGTTTCGGGGTAAGCTAGATAGACGCCTGGTGCGATGTCCTTGCGCTTAATCGTGAGCTGCACTCAGCCCACTGTACCTGCTTTTTCTCTTGACTAGGCAGGCAGTGTGTGCATCTGTGTGTGTGTGTGTGTGTGTGTCTGTGTGTGTCTATGTGTGCACATCTGTGAATGGCAGTATGTACACGTGTGTGTAGAGGTCAGAAGTCAACATCCAGCATCTTCCTCAATCGCCATCTCCCTCTGTACCTGGAGCTCACCAGTTCAGCTAGGCTGCCTTTGAACCCCGGGGGTTTTCCTATCTCCTCTGGGACTACATGCATATGCCACCATGCCCGACTTTTTTTTTTAAATTTATTTGTCCGCTTATACAAACATAATAGGTACCCCTGTCCCCTCCCTCCCTCCACCCCTCCCTGGACCTCCCTGCTCCCTCCCCCTTTTCCCTACGTTTTCCTCCTCCCTCCCTTTCTCCAAGTGCCCCCTCCCCCTATCTCTGAAGCACCCTTTAATGGGTATATCAAACTTTCCTCTGGGTCCTCCTCTCTGATGAGGTGTAAGGACTCAGTGGCTTTTCCTAGAACTCTTTCTTGTGTTCCCCTTAAGTATAGGAACACTATTGTGACTGTTAATCCCTTGCTTCTAAGGATCCTAGTGCCTTTAGTCCATGCTAGATTTTGAGGGGTCAACGATATGTTGGTCGTTGCGCAGATCATGCAGAGTCCTATTATAATTGCTTTGGCCCTAACTTGTGTGGAGTATCTTGCATATCATGATTCCTCCCATCCTTGTGCTCTTACAGTCTTACCGCCCCCTCTTCCGCAAATTTTCCTGAGCTTCAGGATGGGGAGAGATTAGGCAGGCCTGACTCCAGGTGGTTGATATAGAGTCTCTGATGTTCTGAATTATGGTTTGTTGATTTTGTTTTCAGTTTTGCTGCTCCTTGTAATGCCCTTGGCTCCATCCTGATGGGTATTGGATGTCACCACCTGGCCAGAGATAAAAAGCTGTTAAAATAGAGTTTTATTATAAGGATAGATTCAAAGGTAGATGGAATAAGAGTAGGAGACTGCAGTGAGGGGTGGGTCAGTTTCCCATTGCAAAATGGTTACCTTCTATCTGCCAGACTGTATGCCTCCCTTTCTGGTAAGATCTTACCCCATCAGTTGCAAGTGACCAGGAAGGACAGTCTGTGAGCTTAACCAGATGACTCATTACTTACTTGCAGTCCTTGATGGTGGCCTATTATCTCTGCTGTAGCATGATCCCCTCTCTCCTTGTTTCTGGCGGGGCCCTCCTTCCCCTTCTCTCCTGTTTATAATCTTTCCAATTACTGTAGGTATCACAGAGATTCATGCCCGACTTTTTATACAGGATTAAACTCAGGTCCTCGGGCTTGTGCAGCAAGCACTTTACCCACTGAGCTGCCCCCACCCCCAGAAAGATGGTCTTAGCCAACCTTTACTGAACGCCAGTCATGAACGAGCTACTGTGTGGGTTGGACCACCTGCCTTGTGTACCCCGACAGTAAGCAGTCTCTGATGGGGATCAAGGTATCTTTTACAAACCTACAGTCACACTTGGAGTTGCTGGTTCCTTTTCTGGGTCCCCACAAGGTGCTGAAGAAGAAGCGTGTTAGACTTTTGTCACTGTGGCAAATGCTGAGAAAAACAAGCTTCTTGAGAAGGTATTTAGGGCAAAGAGCCGGTATACACATGCATGGCGGGGTGCACGGGGGGCGGGGGGCGTCTGAGAACAATTCTCAGAAGTCCCTTTTCTCCTACCATGTGTGTTTCTGAGGATCCAACTCAGGTTTTCGGTGAGCACCTTACCCATTGAATGATCTCACCGGTGTAAGAAAAACAGCTTAAAGAGGCTTAAACAGCATGATTTCACAGGTTCCGACACGGTCAGCTGGTGTGTTGTTTCTGGGGTGCGGTGAGGGAAAGCATCACACAGGTTGTCTAGTGGTACCCAGAAGCAGAGGAGGCGTCGGGGGACAAGGTCTATCCACAAAGCCCCAGCAACCATGGTCTTCAGTCAAGGCCTGCTTCCCATCATTTTCGACGAGCTATTCACCTGTGCATCCGCCCATGCAGGGATCCATTGGTGAGGTCTGATGCAGAGGGGCCAGACCTTTCCTCTGAACAAGGTGCTGAGCCTAAGCCTCACCAGGAGTGCATGGGACGTTTATAATCCAAATGACAATTGGAAGCTTGAGCCCACACTGTCTGGCCTTTCCATCTGACCCAGGTCCCCTGGCCCCTGGCCGGCTGCCCAGAGCCCTTGCAGGATTAAATGGGTTCACACCGAAGCTGTGTCCCTTAACTTGCAGCTGGGAAAGATGGAGTGTCTGGGCCTTACCTTGGTACAATTACAGGCTGCGATGCGGCTGGGCCTGGATGTGTCCTGTGAGTCTGCTTTTCTAGTAAGTTCCTCTGCAGCTAGCTGTTCCCTGAATGCAAATGCTGCAGTCTATCCTTCTGGACCCTCTGGCCGCTGTGGCTTCGTCTCCCTGTGCCATGTTGCTCTGGGCCCTCTGCTACAGGGGCTCCCTCCGGCCTGTGCCCAGGAAGTAATGGTGATGCTCTGAGACACACGTTGAGATCTGGGCACCGCCTGAGCAGAGGCAAGGAGACCTGCTCAAAGCCCTGCAGCGTGTCCAGCAGCCTCCTTTCTAGGGGCTCACGGATCACTCAGGATGAGCCCAAGCAGCCCGCTCTGCGTCCTTCCTTTGCCCGCCCAGGTCCCCAGAGCATCCTTCCCCAGGTGACTACCTGGCTTGTTGCTCTCCTCTGGTCCTTGCTCCAGGCTCGCCTCAGCCTCCTGTGCAGACCTCGGCCTGCCTGTCCTCCCTCTGTTCTCTTCCACAGCCCAGGCTTCCCGGCCTCACATGCGCTCGGCCACCATGCATTCGGTCCCTCCACCCGGCCAGTTCCCTGTCACTGCTACCAACAGTTACACAAATGAACAGGCATGGAACGCACATTCTGACCGCCTTCCACCCCGGCAGGTGCAATTCTAATGGCAAATCAGCCTGTTGACATTTTACCTTGGGCCACACATCGGTGTCCTAGGGCTGCAGGGCGAAGAGCCACAGGTGAAGGGAGCTTCATCACCCCAAGCACACAGTCACCCCGCCTGAAAGCCCCAGCAGAGGTGTCCCCAGCTGTCGTGAGGCACTCGGAAGGGTCCTCTCCCAGCCTCACCTCTCATGGCTGGTGGCTTTCTGCCCTCCACATCCTGATGTATCCTCCCCAAGAGCTAGAAAGAACTTCAAACGCTCTGCAGCTAAGGTTTTTTTTTCTAAGGGACGAATGTACAGACTAGAACTAATGAAATGCCAGTCCAGTCCCTCCTGCTCGGCTCAGTAAGCTGTGAGGTTCTGACACCATAGTCTTAGTTTCATACAACATTCCTTAATCCACTCACATTTCCACAAGGAAATTTTATTATCACTTTGTGCTCTTCTGTATCCACATATAATATTTGTAAATGCTGTGTGGGACAAAATAGCTCTGCAGACCTAGTGTGGACCTTGGAACTAAGCAGGATAGAGATCCCGGCATCAACAACAGAGGGAACTGGGCCACATCTTGTCCAAAAGAAGAGTTGGGAGAGGTAAAGACCAAAGCAAACCTTTTAGCTTGCCAGTCTGCCAAATTCAACCAATCTCTCTCTCTCTGTCTCTCTCTCTCTCTCTCTGTTTCTCTCTTTGTCTCTTTGTCTGTCTCTCTCTGTCTCTCGTCTCTGTCTCTGTCTCTCTCTCTCTCTTTTTCTCTCTTTCTCCATCCTATCCACTTGTCCAGAAAATGTTCCCATCCACTATGGCTAAGTCTTCCCACATCAATGACATAATCTCCCACAGACTTGCTTAAACTAAACAACTCTTCACAGATGTAACCAGGGGCTCAGCCTTTGTTGCAGTTGCCTATGTTGCCAATAAATGCATGACCAAAGAGCTTAGGGGAACAAGGGGGGTCTCATTTCTTTCTCACGACTCTTGGTTACAGTTCTTGGTCCAGCTTGGCAGGAGAGCTTACACCAACACCAGAAACCAAGGGAACTGACGACACCATATCTACAGGGATTGCTGAAAGAGGGGCCAACATGACTCGCCAGACTGCACGACTGTCCAGATATGCTGAGGTCTGGCGAACGACTGTACCAGCTCCCTCCCTCCCATCCACCTGCCTAGGGAATGATCCCACTCACCATAAGCTGGATCTTCCCACATCAATCAATACTCTCCCGCAGACTTGCTCAGAGTTTGCCTTAACTACTAATTCCTCAGCTTATGATTGTTCAGTCGGCATCTATAACCAAGTACCATCCCTGAGCCTTCTACCCGGCCCTCTAGCTGGGTTTTTGAAGAATACGTCATATTTGAGCTTTCTTTCAGCAGAAGTCAAGGGCTGAATGAACAGGTCTGAGAAACAATAGTAATAATAACAAAACAAACAAAAATCCCAATTGGCAGCCCAGGATGGCCTCAAATTCACCAGGTAGCTGCGGATGACCCTGAATTCCTGATTCTCCTAGCTCCACTTCCCAGGAGTTTGGATGACAGGTACGCTCCAACCACGCAGTGTTGGGGACTGAACCCAGGCCTCAGGCACACCAGGCGGACACTCCGCCAACTGAGCTATATCCCTGCCACCCAGCTTCTACTTCTTTCGCCTAGCTTTTCACCCTCCCAGGCAAGCGACAACACTCACCCGCGACAAGCACTTCCCTTGCTGCCGTGACCTTCCTCCCTGTCTCATAGTCGGCTTGAGGCCTCACCTGAATTTCAGGCCCTTGGTCAGATACAAGGGCTTTGGGGGCCCCCATCACGGACTCATGGGTGTAAAATGAGCTCTGACCTGTGAGCTTCCATATCCAAATCTGCTTAAAATATTTGCTTATGAGAAAGGCAGAGGTGGGGAAGGGGGAGAAGAGGCACACATGCATGTCATGGTACACGTTGGGGGTCAGAGGACAACGTTCAGAAATCAGTTCTCTCCTCCCACCATGTGAGCTTCCAGGAATCGAACTCAAGTCACCAGGTTTGGACGCAGACGCCTTACGTGTTAAGCTGCCTCATGGGCCCCAATCTTGATCTTCTTCCTAAAGTCCCATTAACCCCTGCCTGCTTGCTTCCCCTTGAAGATCATAAACCACACCACTCATGTCAGACCCACCTCTACTGTTCTAGCCAAAGGCTTCTAGGCACTAGTGTGTGCAGACATCCTAGGACCTTGTTAAACACAGGTCTCAATGACAAGGTTTGGCTAGGATCCAAACTTCTGCAAGTCTATGTAGCTACCCTGTGACACTGTTGCTGTTTTGAAGACCATGTTTCAAGAATCAAAACAGGAAGCCACAATTTCTGCAAAATGGGACACAGACAGCACCTGCGACTGGCAGCTCTTACACTTACAGTTGTGAGACTTGCAGGACGTGGTGTGCACAGGGGTGATCCTCCTGTCCGGGGCCTTGTGTGAACTCTTCCTGGGAAGACATGAACAAAAGTTTGTTCATTACAGGGCTGGAGAGATGGTTCAGGGATTAAGACTCTGCCTCGAAACCAGAAAGTCCTGAGTTTGGATCCCAGGTCCCACATAAAAAATGCCATGGTGGGCAGAGCCTGGGAAATCCTAGAGCAAAACAAAAAAGAGATAGACACAATCCAGGATAATTGCTGAAGTCACCTTTGGTCCTCCACAGGGACACACAGTGCCTTCAGATACACACACACACACACACACACACACACACACACACACACACACGCACGCGCGCACACACTAAGTAAATGAATGAATAAGTAAATAAATAAGTAAATAAAGCTTTAAAAAAAAAGTCTGTTCACTCCAGATAGGAGATTAAAGTTGGAACAGAAAAAAGACTCCACCCAGTCCATCTGGCAAAACCAGACATTTTTTGGAGTTGCTTACAGGAGCATGGCCGCATCACATCCAAGGGTCAATCTTAGAGGGGGGCCAAGACTACTGTGTACTAAAATTACAGGCAACTATATACCAAAAAAAAACCAAAAAAAACCTCTGAAATTCGTACTGATGAGATAATATTGGGAGAGGGAGACCTTGCCAATCTTGTTTCCGGAGCTTCTTAGCCTTGTAAGTTTCATTTACTTCCTGAGCCTTGCTCCTGGAGGGCATTTTTAATTGGAAGGAAATAGCTCTCACAGCAGGAGTAGTGGTGGGGGGAGACCAAGACTGGCCTCTTAGGGGCGCGAAGGGGACTGGAGGTCCACCTCAGGGACGTGAACACTGGCCAGCACCTTGGCCGGCCCCTGCTGCTGGAAGAGCCTCTGCAGCTGCGGCTAGCACAGCTCCACAAAGCCACAAGAAAAACTGGTCAGGTTTCCTGTCTGTCCCTCAGCAGCGGCGCCTTCCTGAGTTTCATCACCGTTGTGTTTACACATCTACTGCAGTTGCTCTACTTGTTGCTGGTATTCACGACCGAACAGCTCAAGATAGAACAAGAAGCTTTATTCTAGTTTATGATTGTCTAGCTGCAGTTCTTACTCCAGCTCGGCAGGAGATCCAATGCCAGGGCCAGAGGGAGCCGGCCATGCCATATCCACATCTCCACAGACTGCTACGAGAGGGACCATCCTCGCTCGCCAGAACACTTAGTCAGATGTGCCAAAGGATGCCACTTTCCCTATTTCCCTCATCTTATTCACGGGCCCAGGGCCTAATCCCACCCCCATGGGCTGGGCCTTCCCCAGGATCAGAGAACTTCCCGCAGGCTTGCCCAGAGCTCAGCTCGACCACCACAACTACCAGTTTTTCACAGCTGTGCCCAGAGCCTCAGCCTGACGGTATCTAACCATGGCCGCATCGCTGCTAGGCCTCGGGCTGGCTGCCTGCCCCACAGCCTGTGATCGTGCAAAGCCTGAAGAGAGGCCTCAGCTCATTCGCTTGCTGCCGCGTAGTCCTTCCCGGTCCCTTCCACGAAGACAGAGTCCCTAGAGCCCACACACACTCATGGGCTTATCCCCTGAGGCCGCCATGGCTTCAGGCAGCCTCTTGGTATTGGTTCTTAGCAATGTAGTGTGAGCGAGAAAATGGGTGTGGGGGACAGGGGGATTCCAAGATGATGGCTTCTCTGTGGATCCCTCTGAAGGACTGACCCTAGGTAACCAGAGTCCATGGTGGAAACAGCTGGAAATCTGAGTCACCTCTGCCAGGGCAGTGAAGCAGCCTTCGTCCTCCCAGACTGGGACACGGGCTGGATGGAGCCCTTCCTTCCCGTATACCCTGGAGATGCCAAAGTTCATTGGTTGACACCGCCAGCCCAGTGCATCCACCTGCCCATCATAGACAAGCCTTGGGTTCAGAACAGATAGCTGGCCACCCAGTAGTCAGTAACAAGGAATCAGTGTGCAGACTCCTCTCAGAGGTCTTATCCAGAACCTTCCAGTCTGTCTTTGCGTGGTGGGGTGCATTTGCCCCCAGCTCTCCCTGTCCTTCCTGACAGTCTTCATTGCTGGAGATGGGTGGGGGCTCCTCGAGAGGAGCTGACAGGAAAATGCCTTTCAGAAGGGCTCACGACTCTTGGCAGGCAGCCATGAGGAGGCTCTGAAGTGGGAGAACATTAGAAGTGATGGCATCATAGACACAGGCAGCCATGATGGGCCTCAGAAGGAGCCTTCCCTTCCATTCCAGGGGACCAGAAGGGATTTTCTGTTACAGGTTTCCAGAAGGGGCATATGAGTTGGGGGGAGGGGAAATAGAAGGAAGCATGGAGCTAGCCTATGTGAGTAGACTGAGTATCCCATGTCACAGAGATAAACACTCCAGAGGATAGTGGAGTTAGCCTGAAGCTGGGCAGGGCTGGGGGTTGAGGGGGGCTCTTCAAGGCTTCTTAATCAGAGGGTGAGATGGCAGAGGTCCCACTCCTCACTTTCATCCTTCGGCATCAAGAACTCCCAAAGGTCAGCACTGGGCAAATGCCAAGTGTTTAAATCTTGGGTTTCCTCGACAGGTGGATAATTACACCCCGGTACAAAGCGTCACTCTGATTAAAGGGGGTTGTGGGATGCTAGTGGGCAGGTAAGCTTCCCTTGAGAGGTGCACTAGCTTCCTGTGGTTGCCATAATAAACCGCCCCAAACTGAGGATTAGAATGACATAAATCTCACCACTGGAGATAGGCACCAGGCGTCACCAAGACGGTCCTTCTAGAGGCTCTGAGGACACTGCGCTGCAGGAGGATGTTTCCAGACAAACCCAGAAGAGTCCTCCCAGAGCCTCAGCACGTCGCCTCTTCCCTGCCAAAATTATGGTCCATTTCTCGGGGGGGTCCTTACTTCTTGGGGCCGCGGAGCTGCTTGGGCAACGCTGACTGAGATGTGAGCTGGACAAAAACCTCCTTGAGTGTGCCTGTTTCCCAGGCAGGCATTTAGGGGGCTGTCTTGTAGAGGGTGTCTGAGAAGCCAGCTGACATGAGATCGTCACACCCTGGGAAGGTTCCATGTGCCTCAAGCCTGCCCCACAGAAATGATTTCCCTTGTAACATGCGCCGACAAAGCAACGTGGCTTGCCCTGTGAGTCTCTAGCCCGAGCTCACTGTGCTCGGCCTAAGGAGCCAGATTCTGTCCAATTCAGAGCTCCAGTGCACGGAGGAAAGGCAGGGAGTCCTTCCCCAAGTCAGGCTCTGGTCTCCTGGGGGTGACGCACAGGACTCACTTAAGATATTCATCAAAAGACACTAAACGCCCCGGGTGGAGATCAGCCAAGCCAACACTGGACGCTCTCGGAGGCTGGCTGGCATCAGGTGGAGGGGTGGTCTTCCTTACGTCACTTCCTTCCTTCACGCTGCCTAGGTCCATCACTATGGCCAGAGAAGCTCTGGATGGGGAAGGAGGTCCCCACCTCTGCCCGGAACTTGATTCTTCCCGGGTGTTGCGCTAGGTGAGGGCTGGCCTTCCTCCATCAGTCAGGGTCACCCATGAGAAGGCACCCAAGAGGGATCTGCCGCAGCCTGTGGCTGTCAGGAGAGGTGGGCAGCAAGCGTGAAAGCCTCTCCCTCAGCAAGCAAGGAGGGCACAGACCACAGGGCATTTGAAATGCACTGTGGGCAGAGCTCTGGGAGTCTCCAGGAGATCCCGCGTAGGAATGATAACAGATGAGGTCATACTGGTGTTCAGGAGCTCGCCAAACATAGCACTTGTATTTCACCCCATCTTCACACCCCCCCCAGCCAGTCCATGAGTCAGAACTTGCTCAGTGGTGGGACGTGAACCTGGTCGATTCAGAATGCGGCCATGGGACGTACACTGGCTGTGGTCTAATTAAAGGAAGAGCCACAGAAACTAGGACATCCCCTGGTCCGGGGACCAGGAGAGAGCCGAGGTCAACATGGACACACAGTCCATCGCCGCATCCCCTACGCTGAGCTGACGGAGCTGTGGCTCCGCCAAAGCAAGCCACCCTAGCGTCCACCTAGAGGTGTCTGTAGCTGTTCTCTGGGCCAAAACCTAGGGAAGGATGGTTCCTGCTCAGCTGCGGCCTGGACTGTGTTCCGGCCAGCCCCTGTGGTTATAAGGGTGGTCCACCTAGGTCATGACTCACCCTCGGAAGATGGGCTTACAGCAACACAAGAGTGGCAACTGGAAAACCCACAGAACAGGCGGGGAGTCTCTTCCCCCGACAGGTGAAGCACTGAGACCTAGAGCAGGAAGGTGGCTTTCCCAAGGTCACACTGGATCACGCCTGACAGGTAGCATCACACACCGGGACACCCAGTGTGCAAGAGGCCAGTGCACCAGAGATAAACATGCTCCGTGACAACAGACGCTCAAGGTCCTTGATCTCGACTTAACAGACCACCCTCTAGACTAACCTAGTCCCTAGAGAGATATCGGTCCATTTATGAGGGTGCAGACCCCATCATCTAACTGTCCTATAAAGTCACACCACCTTACATCATGGTGGCACTGAAAGCCAAATCTCAGCACATGCCCTTGGGGGGACAAGCAGTATCTGACCCACAGCACTGCTGTAGACACGGGATCCTCAGGTCTCCCGGATGGAGAGGGTGGGTATATGATCAGAGGGTGGGACAGGGGGGCTCCGTGCCGGCTTATTGGCTCAGCACAGCTGCAGTAGAGAAGTGGATGTGGCCCAGCTGAAGAGTTTCAGGGGTCAGAGGACGCCTGGGGAAGGAGGAGGACGTGTTCATTCAGAATGCGCCTCCTGCTATCAGCACGGGGTTGACCAGCATGCTCTGAGCCAGACTCTCTGCCATGGCTCCATCACGGCCTGCAGCTGTGCCAGACTCAAAGCTAGCTGACTGTGAACACAGCTTACACGAGCCGTGTTCCCACCATCCCGAGGAGACGCAGACCTTCTCAGGTCCCTGGGCAAGCGATGTTTCCATCAGCTCCAGCTCCATTCCCGAACGCGGTGACCGCCGCTCTGTGCGGGGACCCCAGAACTGTCATGGGCCATCACAGAGAGAGCAGAATGGGGAGGACCCCCTGAGGGGCTTCAGCATGCCTTGGAAGTCCTGTGCCCTGTAAGTGTGGGGACCTGTACGGGGTACTTTGCTCTGCCAGTTGTGGCTCTTGTCCTTTCAAGTTGTCTTTGAAAACAGAAGTGAAGACCCAGGAGCGCTGGGAGCATTGACAGATTCTCAGGGTAGCCCTGCTGGCAGCAGGCCCAGGGACCCTGGTAACATCTGCCCAGCTGTCTGGCAGGCCCTCACTGCCACCCCATCATGGAGGAGACAGGAAGAGCAAAGACCACAGCTGGGACCTCCTCAGAAGCTGTCCAGTGCAACCTGGCCCCTGCAGTTGTCTCTATCTGAGCATGTCGGTGGTAACACACCACACAGGCTTGGGGCTAAAGTGACAGAAGCCCACTTCTCACTTCCTTGGAGGCTGGTTAGCACCCCTTTTAGCAGGGATGTGGCTGATTCACTTCCTGTGTGGGCTTCTTCCTGCCACTCATGTGGAGACCCCAGAAGCAGCTCTGGTCCCCTTTGCTTTTTTGATGTAGACACTATGTCTACCGTGGGGACCCGCCCTTCCGCAATGCCATCTCCTTCATCACCTCCTGTAGGTCCCACTCCAAACACTGTCACACTGGAGATTAGGACTTCAGCATGTGATCACCCACCCAGTTCATATACACCATCCATGTCAGGGGCTGCTACACAGAGAACCAGGACCTTCTAGACACATCCACGGAGCACACCAGAGGGCCCGAAGATTCATTCAGAACCATGGACCACGATGTTTTCTATACATGTGTGTCTACAGGATTCCCTTCTTTGGGACCTGTGAGGAAGGGATGGTGGGGGCGGAGCCTTTCCAGACAGTTCCTCTGGTGATCATGGGGAATTGTGCTGAGTTAACCAGCCTCCTTAGGTTCTGGCCAGCAGGCTTCTGATATCCCGCTAGGATTTATGCCAAAGTGCTGGTGGGTCTAAGTGCTCAGTTTCATGATCCTGAAATACAGGGCCTCCCAAGGAGGATGCACATGGGCCTAGGGTTGATTGGAGCTGACGTCAAAGCAAGGGACTGCATGGAAGAACACAAAGCCAGCAGCCAGGGCGCAGCCTGGGTCAGAAAGAAGCCTGTGGTGTTCAGAGAGCAGGTGGCCTCACCCTTCACAGCCTCCCCAGCCCACGCCAAGATGTGACTCCGCATCTCATCAGATGGTGAGCTCAGTGCCCAGTAAGGGAGACACTATTTCTATTTTTGGCTTTAGTGGTTTCTTTAAAATGATCCATCATTGGTCACCGTCCTGCTACCCCCCGTCCTCGGCTTGGATGACCTGTGGTCAGGACACCTGCCTTGACCATGGCAAGTGGAACCTCGGGGGCAAATGCCCCTGCCTACTGCTGCCGTCCATCTGCAGCACGGGCCGATGGTTAGATGCCATGTGCTCGCAGGATGCTGATTAGAACCTTCCAGAATGAAGACGGAACCTCAGTGACTTCCCATCAGCAAAGACTCAACTGGATCCGAGACACCTGACTCTGGACCCCAGCCCACCTGTGACCACCCCTCCTTATCCACTGTGCTCAGGCCACACCTTCCTTGATAGTGTCTTGAATTCACTGGGCTCTTCTTGCCTCAGGGCCTTTGTACAGACTGTTGCCACTGTCCAAAGACACCGTCCCCCTTTATCCCCATGGGTCCCCCCTACACCTCTCTCTACTTCTGAAGCAGCTTTGATATGCTGGTAGAAGCCTCCCACTGTCCTTGCAGTCCAGCCTTGGCAAACCCTCCTGACAGCATGCATGTCACTCTGAGCCATATAAATGGTCCCTCCCTGTCACTAGTGGGGGGATCTGGCTGCGATCTGTCCCTCCTACTAGAAAGGGTCACGCTTTGCTCACGCTGTTCCTTAGCTTCTCACCACTAGGTGTAACTCCGAGTGTATTTCCAGGGGATTAACTTAAGAGGTAAAACATGCCCCAGACGTGGGTAGCACCATCTCTTAGACTGGGGCTCCAGACTGAATAAAAAGGAGAAAGCGAGCTGAGCACCGGTGTTCATCTCTCTTTGCTTCCTGACTGGGGACTCAATGTGATCCGCTGCTCACACTCCTGCCGCCACGCCTTCCCAACCACGATGGACTCTGCCTCAAACTGTGAGCTAAAGTAAAGTTGCTTTTGTTGGGTATTGTGTCCCGGCAATGAAGACAGTAGCTAATGCAACTAGTCACGTGGTGGTCCTCTGTATATCCAAGGAGGCCAGTACCCCACACTTCCCTGTTTCATAGTTGCGACTTGGATTTCTTTTTAAATGATACCTTATGCTATTTATGCCAGAGAAGGTAATGTTTGTGGACACTGGGCGATGAACTTGTTTCTAAACACAGACCTGGTGCTTCTAGATGCTCCCAGGAGAGCTTGCAGCAAGCTTTCCCACTATGGTCTGCGTCACCTGGGTCTCGTGGGCATCATCTCCCTCTTTTCCTACACACATGTACTCACAGAATGCACAGTGAGATTGCTACTCCACCCCAGCAGCTCTGACCTGCCTGGCGTAAAAGCCCCCGAGCGGAATAATTCCCACTCCCTTCTGTGGCAAACACGGGGAGTTCAACGGCGAGAGGGAGAAAAGAAAAAGCAAGCACGGATTCATCAAGGAGCAGGATTTAATAACATTAGGGAAGAATGGGCCCTCGAAGACCTTGGCTAATGTGAACGCGCCTCGCCTAATTGCTCGGGGACCTGAAGAGGGGACACTATCGAACAGGAAGCCAGAAATTCATCTCAAATGGAGACTACCTTGCCTGGTCCTGCAGAGGAAACTTAAAGGAAGTTGAAAATGAGAAAGAGAGGCTGAGCCTGAGACAGCTTCCTAGGGAAGCCCTCAAGCAGCCTGCTTCATGGCCCAAGAAAGTCAGAAAGAATTAAATGTTCCTCTATGGCTTTCTGACCAGAGAACAATAGAGATGGTCCCAGGAGGATCACAGGGGAATTGGGGGGCAGGGTGGAGCTCAGAGGAGTGGGAGAGGGAGAGGAAGAAGCTGATGCTTCTGCGAGGGACACTTAGATACAGGGTATGTTTGCTGAAATACCAAACCCTTGGTTTTGAATACCAAGCCCTGAGCTCTGAACATTGCTTTGAGAGCTGATACGGAAGGATGAACCAGGTCCTGTGGCCAGGGGGCGGCTGCTGCAGAACAAGAAATAAATGATAAAGCCCTGGGGCATGTGTAGGGGTGCGAAAGGGCTCTGAGGAGGGAAATGGGACCCAAGGAGGTGCTGTTGGAGCCACTGGCCAAAAGAAGCCACCAGTGACCAGCATGTCTGGCAGGCATTCACCTCCTCTCTTCTTATACATCCTCTTGAGACATCATGCATATATATATATATATATATATATATATATATATATATATATGTCCCTTTCTGAAAACCCTTAGCGCTTTCTCCAGGTCACTGGCTAGAGTCGAGGTAAAGTTATCAGTCCACCTTGTAGTGAAGATCTAACCTACACTAACAAGCATGGAGCCGGTACAGGATAGTACAGGGCGTGGCCCAAAGCATGTATGAGAAGGGCCAGTCAGAAGTGACAAGGACTTAGAGATGCGAATGCCTTTGACTTAGAGTGGGGTACAGGTGGGGTGTGTCTCTTCAGCTGGAGGAACATGGGAGAGTGATGTTGAAGGGAAAATGTGCTTCCAGGATAAACCACCTTTAGGCTGCACTTAGCTGTTTGAGGTGTCCACTTACTCCAGCCTTTGAGATGGTCCAACCCAAAACACAGAAGTGGGCGACGCTGGAGAGGAGGCAGGTGCACCAATGGGTGGCCAACGACACGAGGGGAACTTGTGGAAGTTTGGAGACTGACCATCGCATATTTTTCACACAGGACCATGCACAAGGAGACACTGACAGGTAGTCAAGATTATAATGAAGCAGCTAAAATCCAGAATCTTCCCCTTCACCCATATGGTCAAGAACTCTGTCTCCGAAGTACCAAGAAAGGAGGAGGGAAGGAAAAGGGGTGTGGCAGAAAGAGTGGGAAAGGGGGAGAGCGCAATGGGGGGAGGGAAATGGGAGGGAGAAGAAGGAGATACCTATTGAGTTTGTATAACTAGGCAAGAAAATGTAATAATATTAATAAAAAGAACCTGTTTTTCCCGGGACCTGGGACCCAGGAGACTGGTAGAGACCATAACAGTAACACACTGGCTTAGAACTGTACTTACCTTAGAG
This sequence comes from Typhlomys cinereus, assembly GCA_023101885.1. Lineage (NCBI taxonomy): Eukaryota > Metazoa > Chordata > Mammalia > Rodentia > Platacanthomyidae > Typhlomys > Typhlomys cinereus. The sequence continues at coordinate 223,015 of JALPQD010000989.1, forward strand.
CTAAAATGGGAATTTCCTCCTCTGCTATTTAGGGAACAATCAAATCCGCTGCCCCCAGGAATCCTCCTCGGCCTGTAGAAGTCACGTTGACTGTTCCCTGAAACATCTATCAAGGTGACTGTGTCTCTGTCCTGATCCCACAGACAAGTCTTAAGGTTTACCATTGGGAAATTGCCTTTCTAAGCTGGAGAGGAGTCCCCGTAAGGGAATTTGAACTTTGACTATCAATTTCCTTATGAATTGGGGAATTTTATATTTCTATGATTCTCATGATTAAAAAATTGAAATTGTCACAAGCAGTTTTTGGATGAAAGTCTGGCCTTTGGCAGTCCCAAGAAGCTCAGCATGGACACCCACCCACAATACACCAAGTAAGAGTCAAGGAGAAGCAGAGAAAGGACTCAATATGGTCGCCTGAGGAAGAGGAGCAAAATAACAGAACCTGTAACCCCCAAGTCCATCTTCAGGGGACCAACATGGGTTTAGGGTTCAGGTTTGAACAGAACGCAGGAGGAGGTGTGCAGAGCCGAGCAGTCCTGGCCAGTGCTGGCCCCTCTATCGTCATCTCTGCTGCAATCTCTCCTCTAAGGTGATTTGACAAGTTGTCAGCGCTGCACGAAGTCTCCTCTCTTCCTGAGAAATACGTCTCTACACCAGGCTTCGGCCTTTCCCTTCCGCACCATGGGATTCTAGGGAAATCCCAGGTCCTTGGGCCCATTGATTCAATGGCCTGATAGCTGAAGGGAAGGGCCCACGGGGCTCCTGGAGTAGTTCTCCTGATATGGACACTACAAAGTCATACTCGAAATTATGTCCCATGACATCTATGTCCCACCTTCCCCCAAGCCTTGGGGAACATTAAGGAAGAGGACGCGTGAGCCAGATGATGGGGCAGCGGTAGAAAAATGCTGTGTTCTGGGCATGACATGGCTGGTGCCCCCCAGAACTCCTCTCCAGAGAGCTGTTGGCAGCTGGTGGCTGCTGCGTCTTCAGTGGTGTATCCACTAACGAGTTGCCTGTGCTCCAGTAGACAGCTCCACACCCTTGCTGCGAAGCTCGGGGGTCACAAGGCAAAAACAAACAGAACAAGAAGACAAGAAAGAGAGAGAGGAACTGGGGAGACTGGGATGGATGGGGGGTGAAAGAGAGTGGATTAGTGAGAGTTAGAAGAGTGTTCTAGATATGTCTGAAATTGTCATCTATTATCTTCCATCATCTGTCTATCCATCTATGATCCCGTCACTATCTCCCCCCCCCCCCATCCTTCTGAAGGCTCTTGCACTGGTGGACAAGGCTCACGGTATAATTCAGAGGCATCCTGATTTCTTCACAATAAAGGCTGCTGTGTGTCCCTGTTGGTTCTGTGGGTAGAGGGAAGCTGCCAAACCAGTTTGTCCTGAGGACTCTCCAGGAACTTAGCCAGCTAATGGAAAGAAGGAAGCCTGAAAGAATGCAGGCTATGTTGAGGTGCTGGCCCAGGGAGAAACCAGTCAATCAAGTGTCTAGTGTCTGACAAACTTATGTGGCCAAGAATGAGCATTGCTGCTTGTCAGGTAGCCCAAGAAAGAGATTCGCACATCCTTCCCCAGCTCTCCATGTGTACATGCGTGTGTGTCCACATACTCCACAGAGCACATGAAGAGGTCAGAGATGATATATGGGCATCGGTTCCCTCCTTCCATCTTGGGAAGGGAGAGGTCTCCTGTGTGGGCTGCTCTGCACACTTCCGGCTGATTCCTTCTCTTTCGCCCTGGCATTGCTGAGGCTGTAGATTCCAACCACTGCACCCCGCTTACTGAAGTTCCTCAGGCTTCCCACTGTCACACGCTGCGCAATTTCGGCCCCAATCCTTTGTCCCCCTTATCAGTCTGTCTGATAGGATTGGTGCAGCACACAAACAATACAAACTCAGCCTGCCTGCCTGCCTGCCTGCCTCCTTCCTTCCTTCTTTCCTCCCTCCTTTCCTTCTTTCCTCCCTTTCTTCCTAATGTTGCGGCAACAGTCGTTTCTCTGTTTGTCAAATATCCCTTCTGGGTGACCAAATGTTACAGGGTCCCTGTTCAGGCGCCAAATGTTGCCAGAACGACTCTCTTATGTTGCAAGGTTCTTGTGTTCCAAGTTGAAGACTGAAACCAGAACACCCACAGAGGATTAAGGCAGAGTTTATTAGAGGAGAGAACGAATGGAGCTCATGGACTCCAGACGTGGAGTGCCGTGAGGGTCAGGTGGCCCAGAGAACTCGTGGACTCCAGGCATGGCATCCATGAGAGGCAGGCAAAGAACAGACTCGTGGCACTCTCACTGCCACGAGGGGTAGGCGCCATAGATGGCTGCCAGGGTCAGGGCTATTTGTACACTTAGGCGAGCCCGGCTTTTTCTCATTGGTTAGCTCTCACTGGGGCCCAACCCAGTTGATCTTAGGCCCACGTGGGATTAGAGATCAAGTTGTTTGTTGGATATGGAGAGCTCCTCTGCATATCCTTTCATAGGGAAGTTGGCCATCTTAATCTTTGGATTGCAGTCTGTTCTTCAGCAAGGGTGTTCTTTCAGGGTGAGCCCAGCAGTGGGGGATGGCCTTTGGGAATTTCAAAGACCTTCAAACCCATCCCAGCATAGCTGTTCCAATCAATCCTTCCTTCCTTCCTTCCTTCCTTCCTTCCTTCCTTCCTTCCTTCCTTCCTTCCTTCCTTCCTTCCTTCCTTCCTTCCTTCCTTCTTTATATCCATCCCTCTTGGTCAAGAGTCCTGACTCTCAGCTATCAATAAAGACTTCAGTTCCATCTCTTCCTCATACCCCAGCCTCGTCTTCATGACTCCACGGGTTGTGGGATTCCGTGTCCAGATTCTTACATCCCAGACTGGAAGACTGAAGCCAGGATACGATTGAATAGTATAAGTAAAATTTATTGAAAAATGGGGGGAAAGAATGATGCCTGATTGCTCCAGAGAGTCAGAGGGTGCAAGAAGTCATCTCTGGCTATTCAGAGAAACAGAGGGGGAAGCAAGACCACTCCAAGCCTTTTATGAACTTTTGGGGGATCAAAATGGAAACTTTCTATTAGTTTCCTCTCTGACCTTTGATTGTGGTCCCTGGTGGGGCCAGGTTTGAAAGTCCCATAGGTGAACTTTGTGGACCCCCTGGTGGGGTGTCTACGTGCTGAATTCAGTGTAGGCTTCAGATCAGTTTTCCCAGTGTTGGTTTGTGGCCTTGCTTAATTTCCTCTTGTCTCCCGCTCTGTTCTCACTGCCTGGAGAAATTACCTCCCTCAATAGGACTCCTGCACAGGTAACTCCCTGCCTTACCCAGGGAAGGAAAGCTGACTCACATCCATCTGCTGTGGTGTTTGATTTCCTCCTTGATCCTAACAACAGAGGGTCTCTCTCTAGTCAATGATGTAGTTTAAGGTAACGACCCTACGGTACCTGACTGTGGACATGCACGTTTGGGGCACCTCATGTTGTCTGTACCCAGTAGCTATTACTGGGAGCCTGGGCAGGGAATGAGCGCTCCAGGATGCCTACTTACTGTCACGATGGACTGAGTACCGTCATCCCCGTTTCTCATAGCAACATCTCTCTGAAGCCTTGGGCCTTTGATGAGTGTATTCTCTAAACCTCTGACTCCGATACTGTTAGAACTGCAAGCCTTTCTGTTTCCCCAAAGACGGTAAGAAACTGCACAAGAGTGACTCTTCCAGGTGACAGATAATACAGCAGCATATGCGGAATGTGGCGATTTTAATTCAAAGTTTAACAACAGGAAGTGGAGGAAGCTGGTGTGAGGAGTCGGGGAAGTTGGAGAAGCACCTCTGTCACTGACAGGCATCTGCTCTCACCACAGGAGCACGAGACCCCGTGTTCTACAAGCAGCTTCTAGCTCTTGGGAGGACAGGAATGGGGAAATACGGGGGTTGGGGGTCATAGGCCTGAAAGCCATGCAGAGGCTTCCCCTCCTTGGCCCAGTGTCTGACCTTTGTTCTAGAACTGTCCGAGATCTCTGCTCTCAACTCAAGCTGCCTCCCTCAGCTCTGTCAACTTACGGCCTTCAACTCTTCTTTCCAATGTTCCTTGACGGTGTTTTATGACCATTTTTATGTCTTCATTGTCCCCTGCATGGCTGCATGTGAAGCTTTTCGCAGCAGACACACAGCTCGGCTTCCTCTAGAAACCTAACACATCTATCCCGGGGCTAAGTGGTTTACATTCAGAACGCGCTCTCGCAATGTAGTTCATCCACGAGACGGAACGCTGATCTGAAAAGAAAGATACACCTCCCAGCAAGACCCCTCAGAAGCTTCAACGCAAGCGGCAGCACACACAAAAAGACAGCACGTCGTGTGACCAAGAGCAGACTCACGCTTGCCCGGGGTGCAGTTAGAATGGGGATTGACTGAAATGGCTTGAAAGACATCTTTCTGAGTGATAGAAATGGTCTTTCTCTCCTCCTCCTCGTCCTCCTCCTTCTTGACTGAATCCAAGGCCTCAAGCATGCTAGACATGCATCGTGTTGCTAAGATACATCTCCAGTCCAGAGAATGCTCCAAAATTGGACTGTAGGTGATGGTTACACCATCCTGGAAATGTTCAAAACACTGTGGAACTGAACACTTGTGTCAGCATAAACCGTGAAAAGGTTTATGATATGTTAGTTGTGCAACCGTAAGATCTGTGTGTACACACAGCGGACTGACGAATGGGAGTTGACACTAATCTGTGGGGAAAAGTGAATGGCAGAACCCTGTGCCCGGCTCCACCTGATCACTCCACGTGATGAGTCAACTTGGTCTCAGTGGGAAAAATACTCAGAGGAGAATAAAAGTCTCTTAAGTCTCTTAGACCCTAGGACCACCCAGCAAGCTTTAATCAGTTGCTTAACTTGGGCTCTAGGGGAGGCGTGGGTTCCTATTTCAGCTGAAATCCTACTGCCACAAGTCGCAGGTTCATCCTCCCGGGGAGGAAACATGAACAATTTTCATGTAAATTAGGTCAGAGACAGAGCTAGTTTTCACAGGGTCTGATTAAGTTTCCCCATCTGTTCCAGGAAGCCAGGGGCAGGGGACAGAAGTTAGCCCCGTCCAGCCCTGCTCCCAGCTGTTTACCGGAGAAGGAAGCAGCCCAGGAGGAGAGAGACGAGAGTGAGATATTCCTCCTGGGCCATGCAGATGCAGTCCTACAAGGAACCCCCCAAAGCAAGCATATGTCAGGAGACTAGCACTAGGGGCTGGGGAGAGGGCTCAGGGGTTAAAAGGCTTTTGCCTTGCAATTAAAAGGACCTGAGTTTGAATATCTCAATCCCATGTAAAAAATGCCAGGCAAAAATGGTGGTGGCCTGTAATTCTGGCCCTGAAAGGCAAACCTAGAAAATTCCAGAGTAAAGCAATATGATTTTGAAAGATCACTATTCTTCCAGGGTGATTCCTGGAGTTATCCTTGGGCCTCTACAAATGCGCACACTCAAGCGCTCTCTAATAGAGAGAGAGAAGAAAAAGAGAAAGAAACTATCACAAGCCTAGCCAAGAACTTCAGTCCACCTTGCCTGCAAGCTGAGAAAGGGGTCCCTGGGCTCCCCTTCTTGTGGACAGCACTGTGGATGCTTTAGGGCTGGTTAGACTCACCTTAACTGCAGATGACACTACTTGTAGGACGTCAGCAGTGTATTCAACTCGGCATGCTTAAGTGCCTTGGTTTTGGTCATGAGTGTGGGTGGGTGAAGAAAGAAAGTTAGATGGAGGCGACAGGAGATGGGGTCTTTCTGGTCACCACGAGCACCGCCTCTTGGGGAAACATCATCATCAGGCAAGAGCATTGTCATAAGCTCATCTCTTTGTTGGTACTTCACTGCAGCTTTGAGTCAGATGGGAGCGTCCTGCTTATAACTGGACCTTCCAGGCCCAGGTGCAAATGACAAGATCTTCATAGTCTCCAGATGCAAGACCCTGGCCTGTTCTTGCTGCGACCCTTCACTGAGGCATTCTGCTCCTGAATTGTGGCGTCCCAAGCTTTCCCCATTTTCCCCTTGGGTGCTTCTGTCCATGGCGACACCCAGTGGCATAGCCCAGGCTGCTAACCTGTATTTCCTGAGATGTTAATTGGTATTAGGACTCTTGTTTAAACAGTGAAGGACTAGCTGTCCCCAGGTCAATCTCTTTTGAAGTGAAGAGTTAGAGCCCTTTGTTTATGGCCTGGCTGTAGGAGCCTTCTCAAATCCCCTGAGGAATGCAGGAGGGCTTTCCCAGTTTGACCCCAACACTTGCTTCCTGTGGATTAGCATTCCTCCCTGGATACAGAGTATTTGGCCTTCTGGGGAGCAGCATCCCATTTTGTGGGACAAGTCAGGTAATAAGTAAACAGAAATATACACAAAGATGGTGTGGTCCAGAGGCAACTGATTACAGGATGTTTCCAAGGAGGTAACTACCCTGCCCTCTGCTCCATGGTGTGCAGGCTGCCCGCTGAGACGGTTCAGAGTGGAGGGCTCCAGGAAGACTTTCAGATTCAGACGCAGTGGAGGCGGGGGGGGGGGGGGGGGGCTAGAATGTTGGGTGGAGGGGAGCAGGGTGTTCTTTTAATGCAGCACAAAAAGACTCCGGATGGCCTGACCTATGGCCTCCTTGCTAATCCTCTTCCAGACCTTGTTTTGCCTCCAAGGAATTTTGAAAAGTTTGGGGGGGGGAAGAGGGGGTGAAGCTTTGTTCAGCATGCTGACCATTCTCCCCTCTCCAGTCATAATGACAAACGGAGGTGACCACTGCTAGTTCTGTTTGGTCATATGCAGTCCATTTCAGTAGTGTTTGCTTTGGAATCTTCAAATGTGTGTGAAAAGGAGCAGCTCACGAGACCTCGAGTTGGCCGGTCGCAAGACCCAGTCTTGGAGGGGGGAAGGCGGGGATCTTCCATCACAAACGAAGTTAACCAGCTCTCAACTGGGAATACCAGTGTGATGAATGAAAGAAACATAATTCAAATCAGTGCCAGAGGGCACAAAGAAAATAAAAAAATGGTCCTTCTATCTAGTTAAAGGGAAAAAAAAACAATACCAGCTTATCAGCTCTCAAAGATTAAGAGACCCTGAGCAGAGAAACTTCTGGAAGTTCCAGAGAAATTTTTTTGGGATTCTGACAGGAAGAATTTAAGTCCATTGAATACCTGCCTTCTCTCGTACCCTGCTGTAGTTTAGATGCTCACATATCTGAGTGGGCAGCTCCCTGCAGGTGCACAGGATTGAGCAGGTCCAGGGTAGGGCTGACCCAGACAGACATCAGGATGAACCTGAACTTCCTCCAGTCTCCACCTCCCAAGCAATGGAAATAATTTAATTTCTATTGGACAGTTAGTACAGTAGGAATGTCTGGTCCTGTGGGACCACGCCCATCACCCCTCCATTCTTTATTTCATTTCCCTAATTACTCTTGGACCACTCATTAGCGATGACAGACTATGCAAGACTGTGGCTCTGCCCATCACTTCTCTCTTCTTCCTGCTCTTCTGCCATGCGGTCATACCAGGGGCTCTACCCTCTTCAACCATGTGCTTACAGCGGCTCTCCCTGGTCTCTCTGACCTTAAGCCATCTCCTCTGCTCCAATGCTTTCCCACCTTAGGGCTATGGCTTCCTCCTTGTTTCCCTTGGACCGAGTGTCCAAGAGTTTCTTCCCTGTTCTCTCAATGTGTTCTGGCTTCATTCTTCAGCTCTGAAACACGAGAACCCCAAAGAAAGAAATCCCATATCACAAGTGCTGAGATTATAAACACGCACTGCCAGGCCTGCTTTGTTCAATTCTGGGGAGCTTACTCAGGACTTCATGCTAGGCTAGCACAAAATGAGCTCCGCCCCAGCTTCCGGAAGCAGCTTTTGTTACCCTCCAAGACGGGGACTGCCACAGTCTCATGAAAGGGACGGGAGGGGCCACAGCTGTCACTGAAGCAGCAGCTGCCCAACCCGGAAAAGCACCTAATGTGAGTGAAGCAAGAACGTGGGACACTGACTGGACGCCGCCACTGCTGGTGCAGGACGATCTTTGACGCCTACAGCAACCACGGAAGATCAGACCCCTCCAGTCGCAGTCTCCGCGAGAAGCCAGCCAGGGGAACAGGGGACAGGACGGGAAAGTCACGGTGGCAAAGGTCACCCAGCAGCTCTGGGTCCTAAAGGTCACTGGACTGAGCCGCAGCAACCAGCAGCTGGAAACAGACAGAAACTCCTGGGTGTGGCAGGTCACTTTGCAGAGGTCGGAATGTGTGTATTTCCTATTCAGACCACACCTCCCAAACCCAGCACGCTGGCTCCCCCTCCCAGTGCCCCACTTCCCCTAGCAACTCCAGAGCCATACATAGCCCAGGGTCTCTCTGTTGTCCCTGTCAGCTTCCTCTCCTCCCTGGGCTTCCTCCCCCATGCAGTGATTCTCTTCCTTTCTCCCCGTCCTCCCTGACTTTAAGCTAGCTTTTCTGTTCCAGCGTTTTCACCTTCAGGCTAAACTACCAGTTCCCTTGGCATTCAACTCCAACACGTGCATAATTCTTAACTCTGTCCCTGGTGTTAGTTTCTCTTTATTACAGACTCTCTTTATTACAGACTCTCTTTATGACAGACTCTAATTCTCTTTCCTTTAGCAGCCATCACCACCGCCTTCCCCCAGCCCACATCTGGCAGTAGGGACATTTCATTTTTGCATCCAGGTATGTTGGCTCTTTCTCTGTGTCCTGATTGGACCTACATTTTCTACATTTTGCAAAGGGAGAGTCTCAGCCTCTAGAGGAAATCCCCAGCTGCCATGAGTTCAAATCAGCCTGCTCTATCCGAGTTGCTCCATCTGCGTGACAATCTGCCTCTGTGGGGTGTGACCTGCTTTCTCCTTTGTGCTAATCAAGCCTGGTCACCCTTCTCTGTCTTCTCATAGAGGAGAGACTGTCCCACTAGCACGGAAACACTAACATCCAGGCTGCCACTTAGATTTTCTCCTGCAAGCTAATTTTCCTCCAGTGAAAACCAAGGGCAAAGACTCCCCCTGCCCTGCAATCCTGCCACGGCCATGCGATGCGTGTCTTTCTTATCTCAAACACTTCCCAGGTCCATCCCACATGGGCAAACGGCACTCTCTGGAGAGCCCAGCTGTGCTCTCATGCTGGGACCACCTGTCCAAGTGAGATGACCCTCTCTTTGACTTCAGAATTTGTCACTGTGGCCTGAGCCATCCTCTGTGCCCTGGGCTGTGACCCGGCAGCTGGTCACAGGGTGGCCCAGTGTCCCAGCACTGTCTCAGCCGAGGACCACACATTGTGGCTTTAAAACAACAGGACGTCTTGGCAGGGCGGGGGCGGGTTCCTTCCAGAGCCTCTGGTGACGCCTCCTGTCTGTGGATGTTTCACCCCATGGCCTCTGATGTCACATGGTAATCTCTGCGTGGGTCATGCAGGTGCTTGTCACCCTTGGCAAATGCTTTTGCTAAAATGCTCCTTTCTTGGTCCCACTAGATGCTGGTGGGAGTCAGGTCCCTCTGTCTTTGCGGTGTCTGTCCATCTCCTTTACTTTGGCACAGAGATAACTCATTGTCTCTAATCCTTCATCAGTCACCTTGACAACACCTCCCACGAGATTAATTATCTAATTGTGACAGGAAGAAGCAGAAGTGACCACTTTGTAGGACCCAGTTCATTCTCTGCCCCTTCCCCCAAGGATAGCATGGCTATGGTAAGGACGTCTTTCAGTCACCTCATAGAACCAGAGCCAGACTCGACCAGAGCTGCTTCTGTGGTGGGCCTCTTCCCCAACCCCTCCTCCACTGAGACCCAAAGCTCCTGTCAGCACCCTGAAATGGACTTGGGGGTCACTGGGTCTCTTGAGTTGTTTCTCTGTCCCAATAAATCTCTTTCTGCTTTTCACAATAGCTTGTCTCTTTAATTAGCATGTTGGAGATGGTGGGCTGAGTCTAGCTGGTTGGGGCTGCTGGAATCCAGGTTTTTACCCTAAAAATTTCAGTTATGTGAGGTCCCAGGTAAACAAGAATGAGAGGGATGCACCCTTCAGGACAGAGCACCTCCATTCTTCTATGTCCAAGTCAAGTTTCCCTAAACACAGCTTCTCCTCCTCCTCCTCCTCCTCTTCTTCCTCCTCTTCCTCCTCTTCCTCCTCCTCCTCTTCCTCCTTTTCCTTTATTCTCCTCCTCCTTTTCCTCCTCTTCCTCCTCTTCTTCCTCCTCCTCCTCTTCTTCCTCCTTCTTACCTTTCTTCTTTTTCCCCAATATTTTATGTATTTGATAGAGAGAAGGAGAGAGAGAGAGGGAGAAAGAGAGAGAGAGAGAGCAAGAGAAAGATGTGCATGTATATAGTACATGGATGGAGATAAGAGGACTATGCAGGCTTCCAGGAGTCAAATTCAGGTCACTAGGCATGTGAGCAGGCACCTGAGCATCTTTCTGGCTCTCCCTAAACTTCTTGCTTCATCTCTTTTAGAATCCCTTTTTCAAAAAAAGGGCTCTGTTGATTCCTCCCTGTTTTCTGAAAGGTATTGCATGTGGCTCAAAGACAAACCCAGAGGGGAATAAGAAGCAATTGACCTGGTGACTTATTTGGGAAAAGCTGACCTCTGTCCTCCTCGGAAGGAGGAAAAGAGGACAGGTGTGTGGGGGGGGGCAGAGAGGTGCAGAGACCTGGGTGGGCCAGGGCTCAGCCAACCAAGGTATCACAAAGGTCTACTGGAAGGCGCCCCAGGGGTTATGCTGGCAGGTCCTGCAAGTCTTTCTCCCAAGGAAGCACTAGCAGATGTTCCGTTTCCTTAAGGAAGGGCTCGGGTTTGGGTGGAGGTAGGACCTTCAGAGAATGAGGAGCCCCCAGGCACCATCTTCCCTCCTTACCTTCCTCACCAGGGTTGGGCCCTCCTCACCTTCTGCCCCAGATGTTCAGCTCTTCAGCTTCTCTGGGCTACCCAGCACCTTGCTCTGACTTCCCAGCCGCTCAGACAATGCTCTGCAGCTCAGGTAACTTGAACAGGAGGAGGAAGGTGTAGCTGATGGGCCTAGTGCTGTACGGGAAATCCGGAAGAGTCCCTCCAGACCTTCACGCAGACTCTCCTTGACCCATCTCCACATAGGCTCACGGGTTCACATGGCCCAGTCATAGAATCCTTTGGTCAGCACAGGGAGAATCTGCTCTTGACCCTGGGCCTCCATCGCTTGACCTGCCTTCAGTAAGAATCTCCCAAGTTGGTTTGACAAAAATCTCCCAACCTCAGTGTCCTGCCTTGTCCACCCATTCTCCCAGCCTAAGGTTCACCTCATACTCTAAGCTGAACTGAACTCTTTCTCAGTGCCGTGGATTCAGCACTTGTTCAGGGGGCTGAGCGACTTTTGAGGGGTGTCTTCACAGCAGCAGAATCATCTCGTTCCACACCCGATGCTCAGTCTCATCTTCCTGCACTAAAGCTGGAACTCACTCTTTTATTTCTTTTTAAATTTTTTTATTTATTATTTTTATTCAATTTGTGTGTGTGTATGTGTGTGTGTGTGTGTGTGTGTGTGTGTGTGTGTGTGTGCATGCGCGTGTGTATGTAGAACCACGGACGAATTTGGGAACCACCATGGATGCCTCCACCTCCTCCTTGTTTACTCTGCCCCGGGATTCACAGGCTCCGCCCTACCAGGGCCAGAAGCACAGGCCGCCCTCGCTTCCGCCTGGAGTCTATACGTGGGGTCTAGGATCTGAACTCAGGACCTTCCTTCTGCCTGCAAAGCAGAGGCTTAACCCCTGAGCCACCTCTCCAGCCCCTCTTGCCGGTAAGCACAGGAGAATATGGAAGCCTGAGGGTGTTCCAGGGAATCATTTTCCATTATTCTTCCACCTTATTGGTTTGAGCCTGGTTTCTTTCATTAAACCCAGTGTGTGTGTGACATCAAGGATAATCTTGCTAAACACCTTGTTCTGTAGATTCCTAGACTTATACCTCTAGTGTTGAAATTCATTCATTCATTCACTTATTTTGGGGATCAGAACCTCCCCTTACCACTCCCCTCTTTTTGAGAGATGTTCTCTGGCTAGCCTCCACCTCCTGATTCTTCTCCCTCAATCTCCTTCCCGAGTGCTCAGATTACAGGCCTACCTACCACACTCTACTTGGGGGCTGACTGTTGGACAAGGTTCCCTTTTATAACACAAGTTTCAGTCCTTGGTTACTGCTCACTGTAGGTTCTGGAACTCCTCTGGCCCCTATGCCGGGCCTGCAGCCTTCGGTGAAAAACCCCTCTTGGGAGATGGGCACATCTGAAATCCCAGAGGAAGGAAGTCTGGCCAAGCCCTCCCAGTACACGGCCGACTGAGAGTTAGTGCGCCTTTCAAAATGATTTCTCTCTCCTCCAGAGCACAGCTTCTTCTTTTTTTAACCTTAAGGCTCACGTGGAAAGAATGTGTTTAGTTTACAGTGGGGGCAGGAACCATTTGGGGGGGGATGATTCAGACACCCTGGACGGATGGCATGCACGGTGATGGGGGAGGCAGGGAATGTTTGGTGGGGGAACATGCTCTAAGTTTTCGTAGTCAGGTGATTGATTACAAGCCGATATGTCAGACTCTCAATGGCAGCCTTTAGTTTGCAGTTTGATGTCGTGTGATGAATACGTGCACATTGGCCAAGAGAAAGAGGAGGCAGAGACACAGGAAGCATGTGTGAGCGAAAGGCAGGGTTACAGGTCTAGCCCACAGAGGCACTGCCCGGAGGTTCTCAAAGGTGTCTTGAGGAAGGTCTTCTAGTGGTGTCCTCTGCAAAGTATGCCTACAGGTAGGACAGTGCAGGTTTCCTACAGCAGCTCCTGGGTACCTAGCCGGGCCCTAGGAGAAGCCTTCGCGAGCTCCCCCAGACAGCTGTGCATTGCTTCTACCGGGTCACCTGTAGTGACTGCCCAGGCTGCGTCCTGAGAACTGCTTGACTGGCCTCCGTTTCCTGTGGCTCAGACTTACTAGCCTGGTGGCTTAAAGCAGCAGGAATTTCTTCTCTTATGGCTCAAAGCTTTGGGGGGTGTCACCATCCTTGCCTGCTTTGGTTCCTAGGGGTTCTGGCATTCCTTGGCTTGAGGCCACAGAGCACCCTGTCTCTACCACCAGGAGTTCCTCACACCTCTTTGCTCAATCTTCCAGACCCCCCCTCTTTTTCACAAGGATATTCCATGGTTACAATTAAAGACCACTATGGGAATATCCCCAGCTCAAAATCCCAGGAATAATCTCTTCTGCATAGAAAAAACACCTTACAGTTCCAAGGAGCCGTACCTGCTACCTCTGCAGGCCACCCCTAGCCTACATAGCTACCACACACCTGGTTTGCTTTTTTCAGTCTGTGCGTGCTACATCGTAGACGGTGGTGTTTGTATGGATCTGGTAGGACTGCCGCATCCCCATGGCTCTGGCAGCTGCACAGGAAGCAACAGCAAGCAGAGATTGCCAGGAACCTGCAGCCGTTGGCATCTGCTTGGCCTTGCGCCATCTTCGCTGCTTACGCTGCCTGTCTGGCTAAGGCTACGGCTGAAAGTGATTAACATGCATGTTTCGGACAGAAAACGCTTTGATTCTGTTAAGGAAAAATACCCCAGTCAGTGTGTGGCTTTCCTTCACCTCTAATCTGAGCATAATGTTAAGAAACATTGCCCCAAACCTTTCCTACCCAGAGCACTTAAGTTCTTAGTCTCCAGTCGGTTTCACCTTGGAGTTGGAGCCATGCAATTCTGTCCCTCTCTTTGCTAACGTCGTGGGTATGTTTGGTGTTTGCATATTACCCACAGCAGCACATGCTCAGCCTACCTCAGAAGGCTGCTGTGATTAGACATAGTTTTTATCTTTTTCAGATGTCATATGGGCTTCTGATAATGATATCTTCTTTGTGCTTCATAAATAACCTTATTTATTCCTGTCTGCTAAAGTACCACCATTTCTGTATAGTACTCAGCCACTAAAAAAGGTCGTTAGTAATGTGTAGTTCTTTTACCTCTTACTAAGTCCTTTTAGAAAGATCACTGGAGGAGAGAGAAAAAAGTTGTAATAAATTTTGTAATTCACTTCTCAGAGAATGAAGCAAAATCAGGGTTATTGATGCTTTTAAAAAAAATTCAAATAAGCCCTTAAAGCCCAGGGACTAAGAAGGAAATACGAAAAATGAGGAGGAAGAAAGCTTACCAATAGCTAAAGCTGAGCAGCAAATTCAGCAGGAGCCAAATCATCATGGGTGTGGGGCACGGCGGGGGCACAGCGTGTGCCAGGGAGGCCAGGCGGGAGCTTCAGACAGGGCACCCCCAGTCACAGAGCGTTGCACCGTTGCACATGGATTTGGCACACACGAGTGTGTCTCAGACAGGTTCTCTCTCAGAGGAGGAAGCCTGCTGCACTCATTCACTCACTCCCTCACTCACCCACTCACCCACTCACTCCCTCACTCACCCACTCACTCACTCACTCATTCACTCACTCACTCATTCACTCATTCACTCACTCACTCATTCACTCATTCACTCACTCACTCACTTATTCACTCACTCACTCATTCACTCACTCACTCACTTATTCACTCACTCACTCATTCACTCACCCATTCACTCACTCACTTACTCACTCACTCACGCACTCATTCACTCACTCACCCACTCATTCATCCACTCACTCACTCATTCATTACTCACTCACTCACCCACTCACTCACTCACTCACTCACCCACTCATTCATCCACTCACTCACTCATTCATTACTCACTCACTCACCCACTCACTCACTCGCTCACTCACCCACTCACCCACTCACTCACTCACTCACTCACTTACCCACTTACCCACTCACCCACTCACTCACTCACTCACTCACTCACTTACCCACTTACCCACTCACCCACTCACTCACTCACTCACTCACTCACTTACCCACTCACCCACCCACTCACTCACTCACTCACTCATTCACTCACTTATTCATTCCTTGAGGTTCATATTTAACAAGCTCTCAGTAGTGGCTCGCTTTCTGTCTTGGCAAGCAGCCTTGTGTGGAACGTTCAGACTGCCCTACGGCCATGTGCAAATGTGGACTCTGTTGTCCAGTGATGCTGCAGGCAGGACCTTGGGCTTGGCACCAGTAGGCTGGGCCAGTGGTGCTCCCTCTGGGAGGAGAGGATGACGGCTGGGGCCTGGCCAAGGGTGGCATGGGATGTGGGGGAGGATTTGGAAGATTTTCATGATGTCTGCTTCATAGAACTGGCTCTGAGGTAGAAGGTCCTCAGCGTCCGTTGCTGGGACGGTCTAGACAGGCTTACCTGCTGAGTATAGTGAGTGGTTAATGGTTCTTCCTAGCTCATGTGCTGAAACCTAACTAATCCCCAAAATGGGGTATTAGGCGATGCAGCCTTTGAAGAGAGATGAGCTAATGAAGGTGGAACCCTTATAAAAGAAATCAGAGAAAACCCCCATTCCCCTCACACACACCCCCAATTGTTTGAGGCTGTAGTGGAAAGTCTGAGGCAGGCAGCAGGCCTTATCTGAGCTAGGTCTGTGTCTCCAACTAGAACCTTCCAAACACCAGCATAATTCTATATGTGCTCTGCTTGTGGCAGAATAACAGAAAGTTAAAGTATCAAGAATGAACTGAGACAGACAACTAAAATGTTTTTCAATGTGAGACTTGAGACAAGAGAGAGAGAGGTAGGTCAACCATGAACCTGGTGAATGGAAGGATGGGTTCAGGGAACTCAGCCAGAACCTTCTCCCATTAACCCGTGTCCATCTGCTTCCAAGAGTCTCCTTACAATTCACTAGGGCCCAGAGCAACAAGCCAGGCCTCTCCTGTGTTGGAATGATGCAAGCTTTACCAGAGGCTTGAAAATTCTCTTTGCAGGAATTTTTACTGCTCAATCAATCACTGTAAGAGAAGAGTTAACTACTGTCTTCCCAGTCATGTTATAGTCCTGACCACGTCATGGTCCTCCTACGTGCTATGATTCTGTCTTTTTTCACTGCCACATGGGATTTCTTTGTAGAATAGGCAAATGAAATTCTGTGCTTGGCATGTGAGCCTAAAGTATTCCTCCAGTCTTTTCTCTCTATTGAGTGTATGCTGCAAATGTGTGTCTATGGTAAACATAAAATAGCAAAGCTCTGGTTGTAGCTGCACATACACAACGATTTCCTATTGAGAGAAGCATCTCTCCCGTGCATAATCTCCTTGTTCTAACTTTATTAATTTTTCTAACCATTCAAATTGTTCAAAATATGTTATGGTTTGTGCCCTGTGCCCACAAAGATGGTTGACAGAAACCCATAGCACTGGATATTTTTAAAATCAATTTCTCAGATCCAGGGTCAGAATGGAAATGTTTCTTTTCCAAATATTTTTCAGCTTTGCCACACTTCCTCACAAGTCTGGCGCCCTTGGAGAGACACACATGCTCCTCTCATTTCTCAAGGGCAGAGGACCGGAGGCTGGCTCTCCCCAGCACATCTTGCAAGTGCAAGAGGCCTACTCTTACTGTGACCTGCTTTCAGGCAGGTACTGGCTCTTAGGGCAGCTTCATATGCTTCTTTCCTCCCTCACCAAAGAAGCTCGTCTTCTACTAACCATACAGCAGCCTCCGACAGAAAGACTTCATGCTCTTCTGAGAGTCGTTTCTTGGGGTACCTTTCTATTTTCAAGGCATTTCCTATTCCTACCTTATTTTATTTTCTTATTTTTTTGCTCGTGCGTGTATTTGTCTTGAGTGTGTGCGTGTATACGTGTGTGTAGACATGTGTGCAGGAGGGCTCTTGAGTGTGTCCCTGCAGAGGCTCAGTGGTGACATGGGGAACCATCTTGATTGTTCTACCTCTTATTGCTTGGCTCTGGGATTTCCTGGGCTTTGCCTTCCAAGTTGGGATTGCAGGCCACCATCATTTCTACCTGACGTTTTCTATGCGGGATCTGGGGATTTAACTCAGGTCTTTTGGTTATGAGGCAAAAGCCATCTCCCCAGATCCCATTCCTAACTTTAGAAAGATGCTATGGAGAACTTCTTAAAGTGGGTATTGGCTATGGTCAGGCCGGTTCCTTTGGCCATCCCCTGGTCATCTCTCTATGACAGCATCCGCTGGACCAAGGATGGATAGAGTGCTGGCCTGCCATGACCAAGTGGCCTTGGCTGCCGGACTAAGCATCTCACGTCCCTTCTGTCCTCACAGGGACTCTGCTGCTGATTAGCATGGGGACAAAGGGAGACTTGGATCCTCTGCAGCCACCAAGTTGCACATCTCCAGTTCATGGCAGAGTGATGTCCCTGGGAATATTGTGTGCTAGGCTTGAGGTCTGACCAGTTGATGTCATGGGGCAGAAAGTTGGGGGAACTCCACATCGTCCCTACTCCCCGAGTCTGAGTAGTAATCTTCCTCCCAGAGCCAGAACCTATGTCTCTATTGAGCTGCCCAGCAGCTGGAGGATGTGGGAGAGGAGTCGGCTTCTCGTCCAACTCTCCTCTTCTTTGTCCAGAAATAGGCGCACAATGAGGAAGTCGCCTGATTCCAAATGGCAACTGTCCCAGAAAGGCAGGTGCCGGGCATTAGTGTAGACACACACGTGCAACATCGAATGATTTCCATTCAGGGCCCACACGTCTCGCTGCAGAAGGGGGCTCACTTCATAAAAGGTGGAGGCTGTCCAAAACCGCAGAAGGCAGTGTTGAGGAAAATTGCCTTTGTTCTAAAGAAAACCCAGAGGGAGGCATTCTTGGGTACCGCATTCGGAAAGAAGCCGGCTTGCCAGGCAGCCTGGTCCATGGTCAGCTGCGAAGGTAGGCGCTCTGAGACCACATTGGGAAAGCAACTTGAGGTGTCTGGGTGAGGTTCTGCCTTTTCCAGTCCCATCTGCTGTGGCCCACAAAGAACATACACCACGCAGTCTTTGTGGGCGCCCACCCTATGTGCATTAGTTACTTTTCTCCTCACTGTGACCAAACATCTGACAAGGAGCAACTTCTGCAGCAGGGGTTTATCTTTGCTGACGGCTCAGGGCATCTTGCCCAACATGGCGGCCAATGCATGATGGTAGTTGTGGCTGGCAGCAGTGGTGGAAGGAGCTCGCTTACTCCTCTGTGCAGCAGCAAGCAGAGGGAGGAGGATGGCAGGTGCTCCTTCAGCCCTTGGGATGGTGCTCTCCACATTCGAGCAGTCTTCCCTCCTCAGTTAAACCTCTGTGCTCGACACACACACACACACACACACACACACACACACACACACACTCACAGATACATCTAGAGGTGTGTCTCCTTGGAGATTCCAAAGGTCGCCAAGGTAACAGTGAAGATGGACTCTCACCCCGGGAGGGCGCAGAGTCTGTGACTGGAGTCTGGAGGAACACCCAAGGGAGAGACGAGTCGCTGAGCAGAGCTGCCCATTGTCCTAGATGACGTGGGCCTGACTCATGACTAGAAGGAAGCAAGTGAAGAGTGGCCGCAGCAGCCCATGAAACAACGTGTGCCAGCTGGTTAGCGTAGGCCGAGCGGCAGAACTAAGACCTGGATTCCACAGGAGAAGCAGCGCCGAGCTGTCTGAAGCTGTTCGCCCTGACTCACCTCTAGGACTCCTGTTCACGGTGAGAGGTCCTAACCTGACTCTGCTTCCTGCACTTCCTGTCAGTCATGGTCTCTCAACTAGAATGTCCGTAATCCCCACTGTTCCCAGGGGATCTGGACCAGGAATCTCATTCGTGGGAACAGATAGGCTGTCTGCAGGCCTGCTTGCTGATGGCTGTGCACATGATCTCCTGTCTGCAGGCCTGCTTGCTGACGGCTGTGCACATGAGCTCCTGTCTGCTTGCTGACGGCTGTGCACATGAGCTCCTGTCTGCTTGCTGACGGCTATGCACATGAGCTCCTGTCTGCAGGCCTGCGCACATGAGCTCCTGTCTGCAGGCCTGCTTGCTGACGGTCCTGTACATGAGTTACTGTCTTCAGCTCACAAGGCGTGTGCTCCTGTGAGCATGTTCGCTCCATGGCTTGGTGCACTGCAGGTTATACACTCCAGCTTTCTTGCCTTTCTCTCTCTCCTTCCTACCTAGCAGACACCCCAGAATCCTAAAGAGAAAGAAAACCGAAGCCTGAGTTTTGTCAGATTCCTGTGCCTAGCACGAAATGTCAGCCTCACCCCTGACTTGACTTCTGCCAACTCTGTGTGCAGGGAGGCCAGCAGCCTCTGATCCATTTCTCATGTCCTGTGAGGTCCTGTGAGGTGTTTCCCCGTCTACCCTTGCTGCCCTTGTATTTATACCCCATGGAATCTGGCTCATTTAGGTTTCCATCACCCTAAAACCATGAGTACTGTCATACACACACATGCTCTCACATGTGTATACACACGTGCATGCACACATACATATATGCATAAAAAGTCACACACAAGCACACATGCATGCATACATGAACACAAGCATAAAAACATGTATGTGTGCACACATATACAGGCACACGTGCACACACATATGCATATGCATATGTGAATACATACACAAGCACATGTAAGTACTTAGATGCATGCACAAGACACACATATACATGCGCATGTGCATGCACTCACATATAGCCACATACATGTACACACATGTGCCCTTAGACACATAAACACAAGCACATATATGTACACATACACACACATACACACATGAAATCCCCTTCAGCCATCACCCATTCTTTGTTCAGACCATTCTGTTGAATCCATGTCTCATTTTCTCTCAGTCTTGTTTCCTATTTTAAATTCTTTTTTATGTGCAGATGAAAACAATACGTGCTTATTTTGAAATCTGGAAGTGAAAGGAAATAGAAACAAGAAGGAAACCAAGCTCGTGCTTCCAACATTGTTTCTGGCCAACTCATCTTCATGGCCCCCACATTTTTTAGTACTCCGATCTCAGTGCAGTTTTGTACCCTGTCTCACTTAAAATAGGGTATGGTAAATGTGTTCATGTTTTAGCAAGAGATCTTCATGCAACGACTGACTGTCTTTAAAGCAAGGTTCCTTGAGTGAATGAGTGACAGCTGACTCACAGGATGTCTCTGGTGGGGCTTGGCGTGCTGTAACTGACAGAGACCAGCAGCATGAGTGCACACCTTCTGCCATCTCAGCTGGCTTCAGGGGATGCTTTCAGAGCAGATCTACAGACTCAACGCTCTGGACCTGTCTAGTGCTCTTGCTGCCAGCTGGATGCCTTTCCAGAAAGTTGGCCAGTTCATACTCACATCAGCAGTTTCCGACTATGAGAAACCTGGTCAATGCAGCCCTTGTCCTTTGTCTCTCTGCCCGTTCACCAGTCACAGCCGTTAGTTGGTCCTAATGAATTAGATAGAGCACCCTTTCACCTTTCATACTTACTACCAATATTCCCTCACTTTGCCTTTTTTAATTACTTAAATCATTTATCATGTGCATGTACTTATGTGTACATATGTATGTGTGTACATACCATGATGCGTATGTGGAGATCAGAGGATACCTGGAGGGAGTCAGTTCTTTCCTTCCAGCATGAAGGCTCTGGGATCAAACTAGGGTCTCCACAAGCCTTTATCTGAGAGCCATCAAACCCACCATCACTCGTTTTCTAACACACACAAAACTATGCTTGTTGTAGACAGCAAAGCATTGCTTTAAAATATAAGATAGTCTACCAATTCCCACCCTGCCGCCATTAACTGGCTTTATCTTAAAATGTGTTTGGGTCTTTTTTTTATGTTATTGGGTGAAGATCTAATTTTGCTTTCCAAACAGTCAGTTCTCACATCCTTTATGTAGAAAAACCTAATTACCCATTGGCTTATGCTACCTATTATTTTAAAGACTGAAGTCCTTACATGTCCGCTGGCTGATTATCTCTGCTAATCAGTAGTGTGAGAAACAAGAAGACTTCCTTTACTTCTCATTGCATTTAGAGTTCAGCAGTATTTTTAAACCGTATTTCAAGAAATAAAACTTATTTACTTGCATTTATTTTTGAAGATCAACTACAGATCAATTGCTATCAAGGGGTTACTGGAAATTCTACCTGAATTCTGTCAAATTCATGAAATAGCTAGAGAAAAAGTTTTCTTGACAATAATCAGGCATCCCTTCTAGAGAACTGAGTCATCCATTTGTTTAACTTTTGTTCTTTCTGTCCCATTAAAATTTCTTGTTCTTTCTCCCCAAAATGTGCTTGTTCATTGACCATAAGTTGCTTGCTTTACCTATGCTGGTGCTATGGAGAGAGAGCAGAACCTGACCACCAGACCACCCATGTGTTGGGGCAATAGAGACTGGAATTCCCACCATGCAACCATCCTCTTCTCAGCAGTTCCACGGATTGGCACAAAACTATGTGTCTTCAATGTTGATATTGGATAGTGCCCCAGTCATTAATTAATTAAAAGACTTGCTGTTGGTTTGGATGCCTTATGAATATAGCATTTTTGTCTACCGCTTTTAAAATTTTATTTCCTCTTTTATAGTTTTGTACATGAATAAATGAACTTGTCATTTTATCCCATATCTTATTCCCTCTCCTTTCATTCTTCTTCCCAATCAGTCTCCTTCTACCTGGATGTCCTTTTGTGTGTGGTGTGCGAGACCCGCTGAGTTTCATATGGGTAATATGTATGTGCAAAATTGGTTACAATTGGTACTTTGAGTCTTGGTTCACTAGATATTTCCTTCTAATTCTTTTCCCATTTTGTTTACATTGTGCCTATATGGGTTAGGGCTTCTAGGACAATTAAATTTTTTTATTTATTAGAGCAGGAGAGCTAGAGAGAGGAGAGAGAGAATGCATGCCATGTTCGCATGGATGGAGGTCGAGCGACATTTTTGGAATCCAGTTCTCTCCACTATCGCTTCTGGAGACTTGAACTCAGGTCTAGGTTGCCCATGGTTTGGCAGCGAACACATTTTTACTTACCCAAACTATATTGCTGGCCCCAAAGCCACTTTTAGAATCAATTACTCTCGTGCGTGTGAAGGAATTGGTGTCAAATTTTACTCAATGTTTCCCCAAACATTTCATGCACAGCACGGTGGTTCTTATATTAATTTATCTGTGGTATGTATTATATTTCTTACTAATTACTTCTCCTCCCTCCTCCAACGGCAAGCCTCTTTGACTTCAGCATTAACCCTTTTAAAATGTTCTTCATAAGTTTTCCAGGAGCACTTTTTTTAAAAAAGATTTTTTTCTTTGTCTGCAGTACGTAGAACTACACTATGGTTTCCTTTGTTAGTCTACTTGCTGTTAAACTTGGTCTTACATTGGACAAGTTTTTGGATACCAAGGCTCGTTACAGTTATTTTTCCACTTTTGGTAGTATTATAAAGTTTGAGAATTTTTATTCATGTGTGTGTGCATGCTTGATTATGTGCCCGTGTTGTTCTTACATTTTACATGCTTAACACACACAGTATCATGAGTACACGCGTACTCCCACATGTGGATGAAGTCAGACAACCAATTTAAGTAAGTTGTTCTCTCTTCTTATCACTGTAGCTCCTGTGAGACTTGGGGGTAGCTTCACCCCCAATGTTACAGAGGCGGACTCAGAGAGGCCGAATCCAACCCCAAGCTCAACGGCGTTTCTTAGTGAAAAGTCTCATAGCAAAATATACTGGCCCCGACCTCCAACTGGTGCTGTGTAAAAGGGCCTGAAGTGACCAAGTTCTTGTGTTTGATCCAGGATGAACCCAGCCTCACACGACCGCAGGCTTCTAGGGCATCCTCCCTTGCTTGAACTAGGCGTTTACTACCACCACCACCACCCCCTATCCTGTACTTATAGGAAGCGACAAGAGGCACCCACACGATTGTGATAGTTAACCTGGGGTCGACTTGAACGCCTGGCATTACCTAAGCTCAACTGAGACCAACACCTGGCATGATCAGCTAAAAACACTTAGAGCTATTATCTGGTAATACAAAGATCACCCTAGATCCAGTGATCCTCCGTAGACCCGACTGGAACCTCCCAGTAGTGGACCAGATAAAAGGAAGCCACAGGAAGACTGAGAAGAGAAGAGAAACTTTCCAGGAACCCCTCAGCCACAACCTACTAGCCCCACTAGCCTCTCTGATTGGGTTGTGATGTACCCTGTCTCCAGCTTCAACCAGTCACGCTGCTTCTGCCTGGAAAGACCTTTATCTTCCTTAGAAAAACCCTAAGGTGAATAAATCCCTTTTTCCCCTTTTAGGTATTTTGACTTTGATGCTCTTTCACAACAATAGTAAAGAGTAACCATTATATCAGACATGTCACCGGATAGGAAGTGGAGGACTTAGTTTCTTAGAAGTCGCCTAATGTGGACCTTTGATTGTTACTGAGAGGAAGGCAAAAGGAAGGGTGGCTGACATACAGCAGGAAGGATGACGTCCAGGCTGTTGCATCTCATCGATTGGCTGGGGATACAGTTCCAAACATAGAGTTTGCTTCTGGAAAGCTTCACATGTTCACAGCGGGAGGAAAGAGGCATTTATACCTTGAGTAGGTTATCCCAGAACCACGAAAGTTGTCTGGGAACCCTTGAAGCTGGGGATAGGAGGGGAAACGAGAACGCAAGGTGTGACTTTACGGAGTGTCTTCTGTTCCCTACCTGTCTCTAGACACCTCTTCTTCTCCAGTGGTTGGCCTCTGAGTCCGCACCTTTAACAATTTAAGAGATCTTAGCCCCCTCTCTGCCCTTATTCTTTGAGAACTGGGGCCTTCTTCAGCGTGGGTACGGCCAACCGTAGGCCAGTGGATGGTACCCGCAGTCAAAGACAAACCTGAGTTTGATTCCGGAGAGGTCCTAGTAAATCACTGGGTTTACATCTGCATTCCAGGGACTTCCTTGGGGCGCTGGGAGGCGAGGACAAGGAACTGGCAGGCAGCTCAACAAGTCGCACACTGGATGGCACACTAAGCGTGGAAAGAGAACGACCGATTGGACAAGGATGGAAGGTGATGAGAATGACATTCCCTTGGATTATGCATACATAAAAAAGCATTGGACACATACTGCCCCAGTTGCTCCAGACGGGGGATGCTTATGGACGGTGTTTTTATTGTCTTTATTGGTAGATGATAAACAAGCATCTTGTTTGCATTGCTTCAATGATTGTATTACCATTTCGTGCGTACTGACTAACCTTTAGCCTCTCCTCTTCTTGTCTTCAGACTGAATTTCTTGAATACTTGCCACCATGAGGTGTGTGTGTGAATTTGCCTGAACCAAGTCACCCCATCGTTTACCTCCGCATCGACAGAAAAGGAAAAGTAATATATTCTTATGTTCAAGTGTCGTGTGTGCTGTGGTTTCTGTCTTCAAGTGTTTTCAAGACTCAGCTAGTTCAACATTCATTGTCCAACTATAGCAGCATGTGATGACATTTAAATGTCAATCACTAGTCCTATGGAACATTATTAAAATTGCAGATAAAATGTCAAGTAACACTTACCATGAAGTACGTATCTCCGCTGCTTTCTCGACTGTCTTGGAGATTGTCAGATCTGCAATGTGTCCCCAGGGGGTCATGTGTTTGGCAGGGTCCTGGCACCTGTAAGAGGATATTGTGAGAAGGCATACCGGACATGGGCCTTGAATTTGTTAGCCTGCCCTGCTTGAGTGCGTGAGTCTGCTCTTGAATTTGCAGGCATTAGCTTCGCCTCTATGATGACACTATGCTCTAGGCTTCCTTCAGTTTCTGTACAGTCCATGCCTTTTCTGCCATAAGCGACTTCTTAACTCTCCTCTGGAAAAGTGGCTAAATTTGTCATAGTGTCAACTTGACAGTGAGCGTTGAGGCTCTGGATATTTGCTAGAGAACTAGTGTTGGTTAGGTCCAGAGCAGACAGCCCACAGGAGATTTTTAGCTGATAGGGACCGTACCGCCATGGTGGGTGGGATTGGCCCTGGAATAAAATCAGACAAGCTGGTTGGAGAGTCGGCATCTTGTGTACACTGGCCAGACATGCTGTCTGGCAAGTAAGGATCGTCCCTCTCAGCTGTTATGTAGAGATGGTGGTGGCCAGTTCCCTCGGCCCTTGGTGTGGTGTGAGCTCTCTGTAAGCTGAACTGAGGAAACTGTAACAGTAATTGTAAGAGAAAATAAACCCCTTGTTCCTCAAGCTGTCTGTTGTCATTGTCAGCAATAATCAGGCAACTGCAACAGAATTATTAAATCTTCTTTCTCCTTAAGTTTGTTTGCAACTTTGGGACTTTTTGCTGTGCAAGCCTTTTGGTCTTGGAAACCGGGCCAAAAGGTGCCATTCTAGTGAGGAATTGGAAGGAGCAAGCCGTGTGTGAGGGGATATTATAGACAGTGGAAAAGCCCAGCTCATTGATGGTTCAGAGGAAGCAGAGACTGTTTAGAAACTTGACACGTGGCAAATGGCGCCCCATTTGTCGTGTGTTGGCAGAGAATTTAGTGATGAAGTTTTACTTTTTCTAAAAGCTGTCTGAAGTTATTCAATAAATTATTTGCACAAGAACTTTCACGGCCCGGCAATCTTGGACCGTGTGGCTTAGCTACTTATGCTTTGTTAGAGGTAAAAAAACAGAAGGAATAGCACCAGAGAAAGAAGTGAGGTTTGATTGAGTAACAAAAGTGCAAACTTGAAGAGTTGAGCCAAAAACGGCAAAGAGCAACATTGTTGAAGAGGATTAGCTCAAATTAGGAACCAAAGCTGCTCTTCATTTGGATTAAATAGAGAGGCCTACCCTGAAGGGCAAAGATCTCAGGGAAGGCCTTTCTATCGAATGCCAATTCTTTTGAAAGGAAGAGCCTCCAGGTCTGTATTTCCAAGGGGATTGCCTGCTCCTCTAAAGGAAGGCTCAAGGGAGATTCTAAGAGTCAGTATGAGAAGCTGCAACTTGTGTTGATGTGCGTCAAAGGGGGCCAGTTCCAATCCAAGATTATGGCAGAACTGACACATCATCCATGTGGTCCTGGTTATAGAAGATCACATTTGCAAGAGGAGGAGGTATGGATCCCTCTTCCCCGGTGTTATGTTGCATTTTGGTGTCAATTTGACGGTTGCCAGACTGTTTGGGGTTGCAGTTGTGGAAGGGTTAATGGTTGGAATGGCCGCTGAACCAAGTTTGCAGACTGATTGATTGCTTGAGAACCCAGCCACAGTGGGTGGTACTTTCCAGTGGTGGACGGATAATGGAGATGCAAGATGCGGGAACTTGCTCTTCCTTATTGGTGTCCAACTTGCTATGGTTCACTTTGTGCATGTCGTTTACTTCAGAGCATTGTGGCCTTTCTTTGTTGCTGTGCTGTTTCGTCCTTCGTGCCTGTGCTTCACCTTTTCTCCCATGTTGTTGCTGTTCCCGTGCCTTTTGGAGCTGTCCCGGTCTTGTGCTGTTTCAGTGTTCATCACTGACATCAGGCCCAGCTGTTCTCATGCGTCAGAACCCAGAATCTTCGGACGTTCCAAGCCGTAACGTCTTGGACTTTTCTCGGGGTCTTTTGGCTTTGGAACATTCCAGTCAGACCGCGGTGGTGCCGGGGCTTATTTTGAAGGACACTATCTTTATTGGTGCGTTATTTATAAACCTTATTTTCTAATTACATTCTATAGATTTGTTTTTCAGAGAAACCTGACTAACTACAAGGTTTCAGCGAATGGCAGAAAGCCAGGCCGTATGTGCCAGGCAGCCTACAGTTTAGAGGGATTTTAAGAAGGCTTACGCTGTTTTGTGGCGTTTCACGCCTGGTTTGCACTGAGAAGTGAGATGTTAGATTCAAATGGGGCATTCTGCCAAAGAGGAGTTACACGCCTGGAAGGAGCCAGCCCAAGAGAGTGATGTTGTTCTATGGGCAGTTGCACTGGAGGTGTGGAACCGACAAAGCCCCTTTGGAACGGAAGGAAGATTTTTCAAAGGAAGTTCATCTATCGGACAAGGAGTACGGATTTTTGGATTTGTCCTGCTGGTTTTTGACCTGTTTATGGACCAATCGTCCTGGATCTGCCTCCATTCTCCTTTTTGGAATAGGAATGTTTATCTCTGTGCACAATGTATGTTGGAAGTATGTACCTTGTCTTTGATTTTTCACATGAAGGAGTCTGTGGACTTTGGACTTTTGGAATATGTTAGAACTACTGATGTAGTCAACTTTTAAGATATGATTTATATAATGGGAGGCCCTGAACCTGTGGGGGGCCAGAAGTGCGTATCATGGTTTGCAATGTGAGTTGCTTCCCCCACAGACCAAATGTGTTGAACCTTTAGTTTTGAAGGGTTTATGCATCTTTAAGAGGTGGAGAGCGGAGCCTTGCCTGGAAGAAGGCAGTCACGGGGGGGGGGGGGGTGAGGGGGGGGGTGGGGTGGGCCTTGAGTTTAGATTAGCCCCACCTACGTCTAGAGGAGAGGTACTTTTACCACTTGGTAGTTTTGCAGCTTTAAACCTCCATAGGGAGTTATGCAGGACCATGCCCAGCTTTACCAGCCAGGCAATGGCCTTCTTTGCCACACTTGAATCATCAAATGAATAAATCCCCTTTCTCCTACTACGTTTGTTTGAGCCTTGGTGGTTCGTCTCACGCAGCCCAAAGCGTAATTGATAAAGAGATAATTAAACTTACAAAGAGGAAAAAGCTCGACTTCTGGCTCACCGTTTTCGTTTCGTAAGTTTAGCTCATGATCAGCTGGGGGGGGGTAGACTGAAGCCACTTACCTCATGGCCAGTGGCATGAGAATGAGAGGTAAGTGGAAGAGACCGAGAGTACACCATCTCTTTACGTGTCTATCTCCAGTTGACATATGACGCTCCTTCACCCGGCCCCTCCAGAAAAATCGTCATAGAACAGGCCTTATGCAGGAAGGACCTCTGTAGGATGGACGTTCAAAATCTAAATTGTATCAAATCAGAATCTGCATCGTAGTTTGATCTCGTATACCTACATATTCAAATAGGACTGTGGCACAGGGGGACGCGGCTGAGGGGGTTGAGGGCTATCTTGTCAAGGAAAATGGTTGGGGTGCGGTTAAAGCATAGTAAAGTGGGGGAGTGCCAATAGTGTGTT